>JAEIIU010057171.1:2216-23155 GCA_018874675.1 Drosophila baimaii | reverse complement strand
AATAGATTTTATTAGAAATAAAATAAACCATGTTTTTATGTTTTCACTTTATAAATCTGTGTGAATCTCTTCTTCTTTTAGCCTTTTTCTTACTTGCACGTACTTGTTTATGCCCTTCTCCGCAATTCTCAAGACCTTTACTTGGGAACAAGTTTGGATTAACATACAAATTCATATTAGATTTTATATAATTATACCATGGATTTCTATAATGAATTCGGATTACGAAACATGGCCTTTTAGCCCTTTTCACCGTTTTTTACTTACCCGAACTTTTGCATACGCCCTTCTTCGCAATTCTCAACAACTTTACTTAGTAACAATTCATATTCGATTTTATAATAATACCAAAAATAAGATACATTTACTTGTAAACTGTATTTCTTACAAAAATCATGATTATGAAAAAAGTTCTTTAATTTTTTGTTATAAAAACTTCATCAGGCCCTTCTCTGCAATTCTCATAACATTTACTTAGTCACTATTAGGCTTGGCGAGGCCTTCAAATTCATAATAGATTTTATTAGAAATAAAATAAACCATGTTTTTATGTTTTCACTTAATAAATCTGTGTGAATCTCAAGTTCTTTTAGCAATACTCTGATTTAAGAATCATAGATTCCATCTTAAAAATATTCCAAGGCCACAAAATACCAAAAATAAGACGCAATCAGTCGTAGAATTCCTAGGAACTTTTCGCAGATAACCTTGACTTGGTGGGGGCCAGGGTTGCGGCAAACTATAGTGGGTGTCTCTGTTCTGTCTCGACTCTTATCGCAGCAAAAAAAAAGAAATGATAACGTTTTTTTGGATTGGTAACCAGAGTGGCGCAGCAGGCCCCCTGAACAACCTATTAATTTAAGACAAACACCATCGTATATGTTTTCTTGCAGATAAACAAAAAAAAAAAGAAAAGAATTATAATTAGAGAGGAGAGCGAAAATGTTGAAGCAGGCCCACCACTAGAAAAAGAGCGGGCAAATCAGAGTTTTTGAAAACCGAAAAATACCATGGTGCGACTGAATGTTGCGGACAACGGCAACTTGAGTAACATTAGCAACGGCAACGTCGTCGTAAGCAGCGTCAACGGGACAACCAGTGGCACCAATAATGCGGGCGGCAGTTGCTCCTCGACGACCTCATCGACGACCAGCCTGAACAGCAATCCGGCCTCGCCTGCCTGCAACATGGTTATGTTGCCGGCACCACCGCAGCAGCAGCAGCAGCAGCAACACTTGCTGGTGCAGCAGCAGCAGCAGCCACCGCAGCAAGTGCTGCACGTGCAACAGCAGCAGCAGCAGCAGCAACCACATGCCCCGCAGCAGCAGCAGCAGCAACACTCCCCCTCGGATGGGGGCTCCTCGAATTGCTCGCTGCCGGCATCTCCGCCACTGCTCCAGCAGACTGCCACGCCGCCGCAGGGCGCCCAGATTGTGCCGCCCGTTTGCGCCCTGCACCACCCACAGCAGCAGCTGGCCTTAATGGCAGCGATGCAGCACCACCACCACCTGCCGCCACCGCCGCCCCATGCCCTGCACCATGCCCCGTTGCCGCCACCGCCCAATCTACCGCCGCCGCCTCAGCCCCACGAAAATGGTCATGGCGGAGCTGGAGCTCCATCCCCCAATGGAGGCGGTGGCGGTGGCTCCTCAGCCAGCAGCGTTAGCAGCCTGTCCAGTGGCAGCGGCGGTTCGGGCGGTCAGGGCAACGGCGTTGGTCTGAGTAACGGCACGAATGGCATTGGTCCGCCGCCGCCGGTGCCCTTAGCGCCGGGACAGCTGTATATCCAGTATCCGGGCGAATTCTATCCGCCGGAGTACTACATAGCACCGCATCCGCACGAGGGCATCTGTCCGCAGCATCCGCATCATCCGCATCCGCACCATCATCAGCCCATGTGCGCCATGTCCACGGAATACGGTGAGTTTAGTGTTTAAATTTGACGAATATATATAAAAAGGGTGAAGTCGTTCAGATATTGCATTAAATGTATATCGAAAATATCGATTTTGTATCGATAATATTTCAATTTAAAGTTCTTAAGGTTATGTTTCCAAATTTTAAAGAAAAAACATTCAGAAACATTTTTAAATGAAAATATAAAATGAAATAAAAATATCTTACAAGTCCTTAAGTCAGTGTAAATATCAAAACATATTTATCGATAGACAAAATATGGACTAAATTATTTTATAACCTATAAATTAGGAAAGAAAGCTACCTGTAGAATATTTCAATGAAAAAATTGAAGTTAAATATATGCATAAAGAAACCATAAACTATTTGCCTTGCAAAAAATCCTAGTTAGTCCCCAACTTGCTTAACGCGACACATTTTTAATAAAATAAAAACAAAATAAAATAGCAAACTAAATTTAAAGAACGCTTGTGAGCTCTTGTGAGAATTTCTCGCCGTCGCAGCTGGAGTGACAGCTAATTACAGCTCAAGTAATCCTTCGGCTAAGTATCTCAATTCGTCAAAAGATACTTTGCTAAGCCTTTGCCACGATGATGCAGTCGCCGAGCTCTTAAGCTGCCAAAAAACTTGGCAAGCGACAAACAAACAAAAATGGGCGAAAAATGTGTGGGGAAAACTCGCCATCTAAAAATAGACGAAAGCCACAGGCAAAGGGCTTAGTCTCCCCACTCCCCCACCCACCCAGCCACCCACACACACACACACACATTTATATACCCGAAAACCACCCATTTTTGCCCACATTCCCTTGCAGTAAGTTGTATACATTTGGCATTTAAATCTGCTGAGAGGAAAACCTCAACCTCAGACCACTGCCCTTCATGCGGCCCTCGGCCCACCCCCACAAGTCCACAAAGTCAACAAGTAAACTTTGCATTTGATTTATCTCTCCGGCATACCAGCGCCCCCTTTTACCCCTTTCTATTCCAAGAAAAAAAACCCAACCACCCACCCACTACTACGCTAGTCATTTAATATCATCAAGCTACAAATTAGCTAGAAATCGCCTTTTTTCCACTGCCTTTGTGTGAGTGTGGGTGGGACTGAATGCACTCGGAATTATTTGAATTTGAATAACAACAAGAATGGAATGCAGAGGAGAGCACAGAGAGTATTTATATTAATAGATATGGCATCCAGTTCCAGCTTCGACAACGGCTTAAGTTCCAGTTCCCGTTGGCTTTAGAGTCTGGACTTAGTATACAAAAAATGTGACCAATCTACAACCATCTTGGGGATTTGCATACAGGGTGCAGGGGTTTCTATTCAGAAGAATCTTGGAAGAATTGCCAGACCTACTTTCAGTCTTAATCTCTTAATCGCTAACTTAAATAGGTATTTCAGATATTTCCCAGAATTATTATCTCCTTATGGGAAATCCAAATAAACACCCTATACTATATATATGCAAAAGCTTATCTAAATAACAAGTAATTCGCATTTGTGTTTTGGCATTAGCTTTGATACTTTCAATGCTCACAACCCACACACACCAAAAATGACCATAGAGTAAAAGCCAGTTCGACTGGAACTTGGCTCTCTGGCTCTTTGGCTCTTTGGCTCTGACCAAGCCCATAAGACTGACAGCTACCCAGTCCAGAGGAATGGGAAAAAAATCAGAAATGTGTCACCTCCCCCCCAAAAGAAAGAGCAGGAGGTCTGAGACAGACTCTGACTCTGAGTGTTGGCAAAATATATATAATTGAATTTGATCAAGTTTTGGCGCAACCCAGAAACCCCAATAACCAGCGTTTTCAATTTATCAATGTCATTAACCCTAATTGTGGTTTCGGGGCGGAACAGAGGCCGCCCATTGATTGACTACTTCAGTGCAAATTTGAAACTTGAGACGGCTACAGAGAGAGAGAGAGCGGGAGGTAGACTTTTCAATTTTGGTTTCTTTTTGATTGTTTTCTGGCGCATTTTCTAATTCAATTCCCCGACTTACAGACTTATGTACACTAGACTGTGTGTGCTAATTGAATTTGCATGTGAGGCTGGCAGTTATCCACACACACACACACACACACACACACTCACAGACCGCACACTCTTAACCCACTGAGGCCCCCACCTCGAACTCTGTGGAACTCTGTGTCACTTAGTTTGATGTCAACATCGAGGGAGTAGACCAAAGTGCCAGCGAGCTGGGAGTCTTCTCTCCACTAAGTTGCACATAATTTACAATTACTGGGAAGTGTAAATGGCTTTTGCTACCTCTCTCTATCAGGATCTCCCTCTCCATCTCTCTCTTTCTCAGTTCCGCTCCTGGCAGCTTCCTTTGCTCATTTGGCAAAAGCCTGCACTGGGGGAAAATAATTACCACCTCAAATGAAAACAGAAAATCATAATTTAAGATATTTATCTTACACTGGAAATGTTTTAGTACGTAGTTGAATATCAAACAATTTTTTTTTAATATTAAGAGAGTTATTTCAGGCTCGACTGTGCTGATTATATATTTACTCGCGTGTCACCGAATTCGTACTTGGGAATTATAGGTGCTAGTCTTGCAATAACTTTTAATACACTTAATTTCTAGAATCATAACTTAAGACATTTATCTTACACTGGAAATGTTTTAGTACGTAGTTGAATATCAAACCATTTTTTTTTAATATTAAGAGAGTTATTTCAGGCTCGACTCTTCTGATTATATATTTACTAGCGTGTCACCGAATTTTTACTTGGGAATTATAAGAGCACTTTTTGCAATAACTTATAATAGACTTAATTTTTGAAAGCTCAGAGGGAAGAGTACTTAAACCTATTAAATGCAGAGGAAATCTTTAACATTTTCTTTGTTAAAACATTTACAATTTATCCCCACAAAATTTGTTCTATATTCTAATTTTAATAAATTTCTCACAGTGCCTTTTGCGCCTGCTTGTGCCTTTTCCCTGAACTCCAATCGACTTTGCTCTGCTCTGGTTTGGCCTGGCCTGATTGTTGTTAATCGAATAAACTTGCAGAGGAAATGGGCTCTGAGTGCGTGCTGGGCCTTAGTCTAAGACACAGCCCCAAGGCCCCCCACAGAAGCCCATTTCCATGGCATCCATGCTGCCACAGTCCCTCCCCCACACTCCCCCACAGTGTGTTCTAATGGAATTTGCGCCCGGGTCGACATCAACTTTACTATATTGATATGGATGCTGAGCATGTTATAATTATAAGAATGCTGAGCATGCTCTTGTTCCTGCTGCCCCACCACCCACCACCCAGACTTTAGTTGTGCAAAAAAAAAAATATATATATATATATTTAGCTGAATAGTGTAGATATGGGAGTGTGTATTTCCTGGCGGCTTCCGAAGAGTTTGCCAGGCGCAAAAAAAAAAGGGACGGGGGGTGAGGGCAGCGGTCACCCTCATGGTGTTGATTGCCGGGCAACGAGAGTCCCAGCAGCTCTCTAATCAACATAATTCCTATTATTTTATATGCCCACACCCCGGATTTCTCGTGCGGTCAGCTTAAATGAGCACAGAACAAATAAGAATCAGAGAAAAAAAAAATATATACATATACATATATATGTTGTATATGCATATATAAAAATTGAAATGAATTGGAATCGAGGGCTGATAAAAGGCACGTGGCTGAAGGCCGTCGTTTGAAGAAAGTTAAATCCCACTCCAGCTTCCAGCTTTCGATGTTATAATCCAGCTGATCTTTAAAGGAAGGAAGTGACCTACTTCTGGCTTTAGGAATTTGTACTATTTTATCCATTTATTAACTATAAATGCGTAGTAAAAGTTTGAATATATATTTCAAGGGTTAATTTCATTTTTTATATATTTCTCTGTCACCTATTTCTTTAAGTTCCAATTGATTTTCTCAAGTATCACTTCCCTGTTTTATAGCCAGCACATGTCTAAGCTCATTAACTAATTTCTCAAATAATCCGGCCATAAATACCAGGGAACGTAAACATCTTGAATATTAAGAGAAGGAAAAGCCAATGAACTAGGGGAAAACTCGTGGGAAATTTGAGAGCAAATAAAACAAGGCAAGGCTAGGCAATCTGAGTGTAACATCAACACTTGGCCACAGATCACAATCAGTGGAAATAAATAGAATAGCAAACTCCAAGGGCCAGCAAGCAATATCTAGCCATAATTATACATCCCCGGAACCCGTGACATCCGAGACCCCACCCCGCGGACTTGACTTTCTGATATTCTTTTGCCCATATTTTTCGGTTAATCTCTTTGGTAATAATTTTTAATTAACCCGCACATCGAACGCCCTCTCCTCTCCAGCTCTCCAGCTTATTAAGACTTATTATATTATTAAGAGGGCGGCCAGCGGCTATGAACTTTGCACTTTTGAACTTTTCGCCTGCCTGCCTGTCGTCTTGATCCGCCGTTTAATGTTTAACAGATGCCCAAAAGACTTTACGAGCCTGAGCTGAGCTGTCAAATAAAAGAAAATTTGTCTTATTCCTTGGTTCTGCTCATTTAATTGAGCAAAAAGTTGTTCTTTTTTTTTTTTTGTTACACTGAAAGTAATATAATCTACTGCTCGTGTGTGTGTGTGGTGTAATCCGAGTCGAGCTGGCACCTGCTAAAATAAAAAAAAAACAAGGAAAAATCTCGAATAAAAGCCGCGAAGGAAACTGTGTCACAAAGTAATACAAATGAAGTAAATGCTGAAAGATGGGGAGGATGAGGACGCGGAGCAGAACAAAAGGGACTTGGACTTGTGCAAACATGGCTGCTGCGGCTGCTGCTGCTGCTGCGTTTGTTCTGCTGATAGAATCCACAAATGATTGTTACTTATTATTCGCACATAAAACGTTTTTCCTCCGCCCCCACCACCGCCTCCCAACAATTGTTCAGTGGGGCATAAACAAACATTTCCATTTTGCAAGTGGATAGGACATTGTCGGATCTGTGATGTCATATTACAAGCTCTTAACTGTAAAGGAGCAACTGAAGACGAACCCGTTTGGGGGGGGTGAGAGGTGGGTTGTGGAAATTCCTGTGGGTCATAAAAAGAAAAGTGCATAAAATGTCTTGCCAGTGACTGTCCAACTGTAGGCAGTCAGCCAGCCAGGCGACAGGTAAAAAAAAAAGCTAAAAAAAATATAAGGAAAAGAAGGAGAAGCCTTTTCCAGTTGCAAAATAAATGGCAGCTGCTTGGTGGCAGCCCGGCTACATTCAACCCAACCCCCCTTAACCCTATACCAGCCCCCTTTAACCCCCCTATATCTCTCTTTGAACCCCCCCCACCCAACATAAACTTGTCCATTTTTACGAGCCGCTTTGGCGGCACAGATTTATTGGCTTCCTCGCTTTGCTCGATTTTATTGTTGGCCCCGCTCGGAATATAACCCATTGCATTTGCATATACCTCTGTCGGTGGCACACACACCACACACACACCACCTCCCCACCTCCCCTCTCCCCTTTGCCTCGTTGATTTTTATGCCAAATTCGAAGGTTAGCCAAAAATTCGCATTCACATTCGCATTCGCCGATTCTGGTTCTCCTTCCGTGAATAGTTTTGCTCAACTTCACATCAAGTTTCGAGTCGAGTCGAGTCGAGTTTTATGCCTCACTTTGAAGTGGTAACATTATCCCACAAAGGAGGGGCTTGGTTGGTTCCTTCACGGTTCTCTCCTCGTTTTTTTTTTTGTGCGGATTTACTTTGGAAGATTTCCGAGAGAGCTTAATGACAGAGACGACGACGATGCTGTCAAATGTCTAGATGACAAATTGCTTTCGGGTTTTCTGGAAATGGAAAACTTCGCGCGGGGGGGCAAAGGAACCATGTGGAAGGAGAGGAGACGGCATGAGGCGGCATAAATTTTTCGGTGAGCATATTTTGCCACTGACAGCGCATATATATTTCCTGCCCTCAAAAATTCATATTTTAACTTTTAGTTTTTCGGTGGCAAAAGTGATGAACTCGAACTGTCAACGCGCGCCCAGCAGACAGACGACAACAATTGACTCTCTGCTGGGTGTTGACCCATATTTTTCCCCAACGAGCTTTATTTATTTTTCTCTCCTGCCTTTAGCCCGAGCTTAATTAATTTTTGGTCGGTATCTGTTGGAACATTTGTTTGTTCCGAGATGACATCGGAATTTGCTCAAAATTTAACTGAAAATCCACTTCACTCCACGACTCCTTCACTCAGCGCTATCAATGTCAGTTTATCACCGGCTTAATGGGATTCCCCCGGAATAGCCTTCCGGCACCACCCCCCCTTCACTCACTCTTAGAATTTCCGCTTGCCTGCATTTGGTTTCCTCATTTAATATAATTTGTTGCAAGTTTTGCGGCATGTGCATCAGACTGCTGCACTAATTGAAACGTAATTATATCATTTGGGCACGAGTTGCTCAGTGTGCCAGTTTGTCAGTCACTCAGTCAGTCAGTCAGTCAGTCAGGCATTCTGTCAGTTTGTCAGTCGGTTCCTCCCCCAATCACTCATACAAGTCAGTTTCAGTTTCTCATCCACAACCAGCCACTAATTGCAATTTGCACAGTTTGAGCGGCTTGCAGTTTGAGAATAACATGTGTGCGTGTGTGTGGCTTAGGAAGGTATATCGACAGGAAGAGTTCGATAATATCGATAAAAATATCGCGATATAATATAAATAATTAGACCGAACTTAAGATCTCAAGTTTGCTAAACGCTTAACTAGAAAAATAAAAGGTCACCAATCCAATTGAGATCAGTATTATATCAAAAATATTATAACATCTTATTTATCGAAATTTGAATTATCGAAAAATGTCGCATTTAATGTGAAAATATCGATATTATCGATTAGAATATCGCGATCAATATTATATCAAAAATATTGTAAAGATTCGAAATTTGAATTATCGAAAAGTAACGCATTTGACGTTAAAATATCGATAATATCGATAATATCGAACAAATATACAAAAAAGGCTGTTATATTATTTCTTTTTTCCATCTATGCTATATTTAAAACGTCTTTAATATGTTTTTTATATTTTCTCCAACAATAATAGTTTCTACAAAGCTTAAGAATTTCTTTGACACACTTCAAGTTATAAAAGAGAATATCGATTTATCGCGCCTATATTGCAACGTTAAAATAACGATTTATATATCGGCCTTTGCATCAAATATAGATACAGTACCATTATATAGATATTTTCTGCCATCCGCAGAGTGGCTTACATGCCATGTAACTTAAGTTGTAGTGGTTTAAAGTATTAAATTTAATAAATTTCCATATGCATCAAGTTTTGCCATAATTTATGCACTTCTAGGCTTATTTTCTTACCTAATTATTTTCTAAAATTGTAGTAGCCTTGGCTTACATTTTTTATTTAAATATTTTATAGCATTAATTAAAGTTTAAATCCTGGTGTACTTCTTTAATGGATTTATACAAGTGCTTGGCTCCAAAAGATACTATAATAAATATTTAACAACCTCAAAAGACCCACATTGCAAATATCCAGCCATAGCCACCCATCTTCAATCCTCTCCGGCCATGACAATTGTTCAAAAGCGGGGAAAACTCTTTTTCTTTATTTTTTCCCCCTTCTTCCCACCTCACAGCCAGCAAAAAGTATTTTCCATTTTGATCCGCATTTTTATGCAACTCTCATCAAACGGAAGTTGTTTCCCGATTTTCTTTTATATATGCACATATATATTTTTCCACATTTTTTTTTTTGTGCAATTTTTACTTATTTTTTTCCTTTTTTTTTTTTTGTTGGCCCCTCATTGGGATTTGCCAAAAGGAGCGAAATTTATTCGTTTGCATTTTTGCGGACTTAAAGTGTGTGCGCTCGTTCGGTGCGAGTGCGTGTGCTTGTGCGTGGGTATAAATCTGGCAGCGTATAGATATTTTTTGGCAATTTAATTGAAATGTCAGGCACGTGGTCAGGCAGGGAGATGGTGTGCGATCCGGGAGTGAGTTTGGAGTTTGACCCTCGAGTTGGTCCACTGCTGCCTCTAATCCCGTCGAGCTCTTGTGGTTGTCGCACATTTCCGGCTTAAAGTGGCCGTCGTTGTCGTTGTCGTTGTTGCTAGTGTTGCTGGTGTTGCTGGTGTTGCTGCTGCTGGTGTCGTTGTTGATGTCGTTGCTGTTGTAGTCTGCCACTTCCGTTTGCGACGCGTACACGTAATTGATTTTCCCGCCCCGTCTCCCGCTTTTGCAACGATTGGTATTCAAGCGAAAAATCTCTGCTCCCCACACGGCAAAAACACAAACAAAGAAACCAGCAGCAGCAGCAGCAAAAAAAAAGAGGAAAAATCAAATCAAAAAACGCAAAAAAGAAAAAATAAGCAAAAAAAAAAATAACCACAGCTGAATTTTTTTGCGTGTCAAATGAGAATTTCACTTGATTTGATTTGGTTATTGCAAATTGTGGGGAGTACATGCACAGAGAACGAGATCTAAACACAAATCTATATTCAATTTATTAAAATTATAAACAAAACCCTACAAAAATATGATTTTCTTTATATTGAAATACAAAAATATTCTCAAACTAAATAAAAGCCAGCAGTATACATTTATTCAATGGCATTTTCTTGCTGTGTACTTGTGTACGACCACGTTTATTATTATTTAATTTTTTTTTTGGCAAATCCAACGGTAAATATGACCCTGAACTTTGTGTGCGCCACATGCATCAGCAAACAAAATGTATAACAAACAATGAACAAATCTCTCTAACAATAAATTGCACACAATTCCAATTGTGATTTCATAAAGCTCTCTCTCTCCTCCGCTTCAATTCAGTTTATTCTGTGCCTCGGGCACCTAATTAAAGTCCTGAATTTAAGCCAATTCCCATTTCGGCTTTGACATTTGCATGGCCAACAGGCCAAGTCTATTAACGCTTAATTTATAGCCAGCCATTTCAATTGAGCTCGAAAAAAAGAGCACAGAGAGATCCTCTTTCAGAGATATATCTCTTTATTTATACCTTTTGGCCCTCTCTCGCATTTTTCCAGGCGTATGTAAGCCGCTGTAAGCCGCAATATTGGCCAAATAATCACTGGCGGCGGCCGTGGCGGGTTACCAAATAAATTTCACTCCAACTTCAGCAATTGGGAGAAAAGCAAAAAAAAAAAATTCAAATAAAAAAAGGAAAACAATTTCGCATAAATTTCTTCCGAGAGAGAGAGAGTGGGGAAATTGACTTTAAATTGCTTGAAAATGTTTTCTTAATACATTGCGCAATTTCGTATTGAAATCAGGGCGTGGCAGGCAGCACCCACAAACCAAAAAAAAAAAAAACAAAAAAAAAACTAACACTGGCAGTGGGAAAATCAACGCACAACGCACAAGGCACACGCAAAAAAAAAGGAAGAAAAACTAAACGAAATAATGCAGGATGACAAAATAACTTAAAGCGGCAATAAATTTTCTAGCTCAAGGACATGCTTAAGGCATTGGCCAATCCCAGTTCGTGTTCTGTGGAAAATTCGAGGGCGGCAGGCGAGGAAGCTGGAGCTGGGGCAGGGAAAACTGTCAACACGTTTTGGCCATTTCTGTCTACGTTTCGTTAGCCTCAACCGAAGGAAAGCAAGCGAAAAAAAAAAAAACAAACAGAAAATTTAAAAGTCGAGGAATATTTTTTTGGTTATGAAAATCAGGCAGTTTTTGTCTTCTAACTGAGATTTTTAAATAAAGGGGTTTTCGTGGGTGGGTGTGGTAAAACGAATTTATGAGAGTAGTTTTGGTTGATGGTTGTAATTTTTAACTTGGTAGTTTTCCATAACTAGCACAGATTTATGGCAGCTTTAGTTCCCTTTTCTTAACATTTAAAAGGAGATTATTTTCGCATTTTCTTCTCCTTTTTGTGGTTTTAAAATGAGAACCTTTTTAATATAGTTTCTTACTGATTTTTATTACTGCAAGAGAATATTAATTTTTTAGTAAATACTTTGTTTCCTTAGTATTTGTAACTATAGTCCTAAAATACGGCTTATGGTTTACTTTCTTTAAGTCTTAAAAAATTCCCTTTTAATATAGGAACTAAACTTGTATCCCTACATTTAATAAATGTGTTCGAAACTTTAATTTTATTTAACTATTTATTTTATAAGGAGTGCTTCTAGCATATCTTTAAATTTATAACACTGAATGGATGTCTTTTTCCATTTACAAAGTTTTTGCCAACGATGTCTTTAACTTTTTATCCTGGAATATTTATTTCTTTATATATTTTTTTTTAGAAAATGTATCTTACGAGTCTCTCCCGAGGACCCAAAGCATCCCACGTGGTCTCTTCCACTCTTGTAACTCATTTTATATCTCCTGCTATATATATTTTCTCCGCCATATATCTTCATATCTGGCTCTCTATATCTCTCTGGCTATGTCGTCCCACACCACTCCATTCCGCTGCCGTGTCCTTGTTTTGTGGCCGCCTTCTTCTTGTTTGTTTGCCTTGCGTGTCCTTCGGTGGCGTATGCGTAATATGTTTTTGTTTGCCACAGGCTCGCAGCTCGAAGCTGCCACGCCAGACACACGCCAGACAATACATCGGCCGTGTGTATATACAGATTTTCATACATACATATGTACATATATACATATATTTATATATTCATTCCCATATAGTATATACTCACAGATTTATATAGATATTTTCCATATAGTACGTATTATGTGCGTGTTGACCTTGCGAGTGGCCAGCGGCTATTGAGTGTCTCCTCAGACGCCTGTGTCTCACAACAACAAAAAAGTCTTTTAATTGCTTTTTAATGAGTTGCTGCTGTCACTCCACTGCGACAAAAAAAAAAGTTGGTGGGGGCGAGGGGCGGTACACTTTACAGCAGCGGCACATTTACAGAGGGGGCGTGGCCAAATGTCGCCCGCCCGTCGTCGTCGCTGTCGTCGTCGTCGTCAGCCATAAAAGTTGCAAGATATATACATATATATGCATCGAACAATATCGGCGGACAGCATTAAAACTGTGCGGAGAACATAAATTATGAAAATTGAGGAAGGCCCCAACGTGCACTCAGAAAAAAACCTTGATAAGATTAGATAAGGTACTGATAGATAAAGAAAGGAGAAAAAGGGGAACCCCAAGGGAGATAAGATACAAATTAATAAACAGACTCTGCTGCAGCTGGAACACTTGGGAATAAAGTATAAGAAAGCTGCATTGCTTATTTAATTTGAAGTGTATTATTAAATTAAAGCATTAATTGACTCAAAGGATAATAAAGAGCCCTAATTATTATTTTTTTTTGTTTATAATTAATAATTAAGCTGTAAAAGAAAAATCCCAGCAAGTTGTAGGTTTTTAGAAATGACAAAAAAAATTCAATATTTTTATTTATTTACTCATTTATCTAATGGATTAATATCCTTATATGGCTAAATGATGTACACATATTGAACAGAAAAGTTCGATAAAAAATATCGCTCTCAATATCATATAAAAAATACATTAAAGTTCGATATATCGAAATTTTAAATATTAAAAAATATGGCTCTTAACGTTTACAAATCAATATTATCGATAATATCGAACAAATATCCGAAAACATTATTAATCGCGCAAAAAACATTAAAATATCGATTTATATATCGACAACCGCGTCAAATTTTGATTTAATCTCGATACATTGGCTGTTTATAAACGTTATTATAAATTATACAAATTTGAAATTGCCTTTATTATTAACTTATTTTATTTATAGCCATAAGAGGTTATATCCTAATGTTATTGGAAAATATTAGAAATTTGTATCAAAAGGTCTTTAAGTTACAGAAGCTTAAAGTATCATTTGAACACAAGGAACAAATATTTATAAATATTTATAGTAACATATTTCATAACAACAAAATGTTTCTTAGAACTTAAATACATAAAAAATAACTTCAATTAATTATCTATAAAAATCCAGCACCCAAAATATCTCCTTAACCCACAAGTATTAGCCTGCCTTTGATTTCAAGCCACTTAATTTCTTCCAGTACTATGTATGTGTGTGTCTTTTGTATGCATATTTATTTATATCGTCGCATTTTTCTTTCGCCCTAATGAAAAAAATTGCAGAGGCAGCTTTCATTTGATTTGTATTGCTTTTGTTGCAGTTCAGCGGGTTGTAGTTGTAGTAGTATTTTTATTTTATTTTTTTTTTCTTCTCTCTTTTTTTAGTTGCAGTCGTTGCTGTTGCTGTTGCATTTATTGTTGTTGGCCAGGGCCACTTATGGACGGCAAAAGCTTCTACCAAATGGGTTCAACGAACGACAAATGCAGCTAAAAGGAAAGCAGTGTGTGGGGAGAGGGTCTGGGGGGTAACCTAGAGGACAGCACCCAAAAAAAAAAAACAAAAAGAACAAAAAAAAAAGCGAAAAACGCCAAGCGAAAACCCAAAGGGAGAAGGGCAAAGAAGCAAATGCAAAAAATTGGCATCAAACAACAGAAACTTACATTTGGTTGGGAAAATTGTGGCGGGGCGGGCGGGGGGAATGGGGAAAATGGTTGGAAAATGGGCGGAGAGAGGGGGAGAGAGGGGACACACACATGCAATGCGCATTAAAATTGTAACTGTAACGTTTCCATCTCTATCTATCTCCGTCTGGTCCTCTGGCCTCAAGGCCCACTTCAGCCGCCCATCTCCTGGCATTTTCCTACATTTCCCCACTGCGCCCCCTTCCCTTTGGCCCCCCAGCTTCTGCCATTTCCATCTCTGGGCGGCAAGTTAAGTGCCATTCATGTGATTCTCCCCTCTTGCCCGCTGCTCCCCTTTTTATCTGCTCTCCTTTCTGATCCTAACTTTTTTTTTTCAGTTACTGTTACTGTTGATTTTTGTCCTTTTCCCTTTTTTGTTTCGACGGTTTTGTTATTGTTTTTTTGCCTTGCCTTGCCATCTTTTTCTTTGTACTCCTTTTGAGCGCTTCATTTATTAAAAATATATTTTATTTGCAGAAAGATGAACTCTGCGTTTCATAACTGTAGGTCAAGGCACAGGGTAGAATAGGTTTTGCTTGGAAATTAATTGTTTAATAAATAGGCAAGGTTTTCGGCAATATTTTTAACTTAACAAGATTTCATTTAATTAAAATACTTCATTTAATATCTTATATACATATATTATATTATCTTAATATATATTTTTTAGGCTTCAGTTATCTTATCTATATTCCGCTTAATATCTCTTAGTATTTCCCAGAACTGTTTAATCTAGACAATTTCTCTTTGTTTGTTTTTTGAGAGGTATTGTGTAAATTACACAAATAACTATATGCCTTGAAGATACTTATCAAGCGCATTGACATAACCTTAACACCACACCCCCCCTTTCACTGCTGACCAGCACCTTGTTACGTATGTATTTCGTATCTGGGACCGTGTCGTATCTGCTGCTGCTTGATTCCGATATCGTTTGTTGTATTTCCCATAAAAATATTCCCTTGCCACTTTTATTGCTGCTTGTTTTGGGCACGTTATGATTGTTGTAATTGCCATTGCCACCCCTTTTTCCACCCAAAAAAGAAAAAGAGTAAAAATTGGGGGTTCGATTCCTTTTGATTCGAACCGGATTGGTTGCCATTCCCGAATGTCCCGAGTCTGGGCCAAATAAATTGCCAAACAGTTTCGGTTACCAATTTTTTCCACTTTTCTCCCATCCTCCTCCCTTCTCTGGCCTTTGTCCGCTGGTCATTTGTGTGACTTTTGCGGTCGAAAGGGGATTTTAGTGGTTAATGTGCTTGGCTGGTGGCTGGTGGCACTGGGGGGGTCAATTGTTGTGCTGTGGAAAGGGTTAAAAGGTCAACCAAGTGGACGACGACGACAACGATGCCACTGGCCACTGGCCACTGGCCCACTGGCCATGCTTGTTAAGTGAACCAATTTGTTTCAAGATAAATATCCAAGTATTTTTTTATTATACCCGCCCGCACCCCCCTGCTGCTGCTGCCCCGGCTGAATGTGAAAGGTTTTCACAAAAAAAAGATAATATTGTAATGGGGTCTTGGGGGCTTATTCAACTCGCTCATAACTGGAAATTGGAGTGAAGAACAGCATTTTGATAGGCCTTTACATTGGCATTACTTTTGAAAGGGAATTTAAGAGACTAAAGCTTTAAAATAAATTGCATACAATACTTATAAGCTTTAAAACCAGAGGAGTTTACGTTAAAAAATAGCTGAAATAATTTAGTTAATGTTTGGCAGAGTTAAAACTCAATCTTCTTGATAAATATATCCAAATAAATCTCAGTAGCCTTGTTTATATATACAAACATTTTCCATACTGCTTTTTTCCTGCACTTTTAAAGACTTTATAAATATAAAACCACCTCTAATGACTTTAGTGTTCATCACTAAAAACCCAAAAAATCCCTTGGCATATTTTCTCACTTTCTTTAATGATGTTTTTCTATGAACTTTTATTGCAATTATGAAACCCGCTTAAGCCTTCATTCATATATTTTGCCAGCCACACGTGCGGATCATTAAATTAATTTGAGATCATAAGTTTTTGTGGCTCCCCTAAGTGCTTGCTTCCATAAAAAATATGAAAAAAAAACTAAATGAATACCAAAGCAGATAAAACAGAATTTCATGGCAAAGGATTTATTGGACAAATATTGTAATATTTATGGCATATATACACTGATGTGTATGTAGTCATAAAAAAAAAAGAGTGTGTGTCAGTTTCCGAGCAGAAAATGTCTCTGGCACTTACCAAAAAAAAAAATATATATATAATAATAATAATAATAATAAAAACAAGGCGAAAAATCAAACAAATGAAGACACAAAAACTCGGCCACGCCCAGTTGCCTCATAAAACAAAAAGGCTGCAAAAAGAAGCCGCAAAATGTGTCGAGGCTCGTCATAATAATGCACACACACACACACATAAACACACACACAAGTACATATGTATGTACAGCCAACGACATGGCATTAAATCCATTTGCCGTCTGGTGGTAGATCCCAAAAGCATAATAATTTTTGTTTGTATATTAAATTTTTGTCGTTGGTTGGCTGGAAACAAAACTGTTTTGCTCTTTCTAGTCTAGGTCGCTGCCACTGCCGCCCGCCCCTTAAAAATTTAAAATCTTCCCCTCGTTATTCCCATGAAATTTTGGGATATTTTCGGCGCACATGCGGAACATG
The DNA here is from genome assembly GCA_018874675.1 of Drosophila baimaii. Lineage (NCBI taxonomy): Eukaryota > Metazoa > Arthropoda > Insecta > Diptera > Drosophilidae > Drosophila > Drosophila baimaii. Next base: position 6,084 of record JAEIIU010057171.1, on the reverse strand, counting down.
CAGCGACCACGCATCGAATAATCGCCGGAAAACTAAATTATGCAATTAATTTGCCCAGCCCAGCCAACGCAGACCCATTAGCCGAATAAGCCAAAAGGCCACCCAATTTCCAACTAACACTATTTATATTATTTAATTTGGGCAGAGGCCTCTCGCACTCTAAAGGGTTTCCAATTAAATGGGCTTGATATACAGTGAAGCATTAAATTAACAATAATTTAAATAAATATGTTTAATGTGTGAGGACGAATTCGTAACCCTTTTTTTTTTTGTGCCCTGTTGATTTTGCGGTTTTGAAATGCTTTTTAAATATTTTCCCCCCTCTGGGTATTTACGAACTTCCCTGCACTTAATTGTGGTTTAAATTCACGAGGCCTCTTGCACCTAATTTGATATGAAAAATATATATTTTGCTGTAAACAAGAATAATATTAATATAAAATTACAATAAAAATATTGTATTTTTCCGGGGAACCTCTCTCTGAGAGTATATGTAAATTAATTTCTCTTCTACATAAATACAAAATGTAATCAATTCAATTTCGCTTGAAGAGTATTCAGCACTCGACAGATGTTGTTGGGTAATTAATAATGCGGCTTTCTGCGTCTGTGTTTGCATTTCGGCCAAAATATGCACACGTACGGGAAACACATTTTAAAATGTGCAATATTAAAAATATGGCCACAATATATACACCACATATATATGTATATATATGTATGTATGTTTATATATGTATACAGCCCTGTGATGTCTATGAATTAATAATAATCCTGGGTATCGGCAAGCACTTTAAGCTCTTGGCTTAAGCTCTGTAAATATTTTGATAAACTCACTAATTTGTGTATTTTCCTCCTCTTCTTTTGTTTTCATTGCAGGTAAGCCACAAATCAAAGATGATTACGTATACGCACTGTTGCGGCCTGAAGTGTAAGTGCAAGTGACGGAATACTTTCAATTCAATTTCAATTAAGACCCAAAAGGATTCAAGGATTATGTTTGTTTGTGTGCAACTGACCGTGCAACAAGGTCAGACGTAAAAGTTTCAGTTTTATTTGCTCGTCTCCTGAGGGTTTTTTTTTTTTTTGCCTTTGGCAGTTATGCAATCCTTGCGAGATTTCCTCCCTCACGCCCGATGGCAGGAACTCCTTCCTTCTCTCTCTCTCTCTCTATCTCTCTGGGGTCTTGGCAAGCAATACCATATCCTGCAGTGGCCACGCCCCCTCCCAGCCTGGCATCCGCCTCGCCCCCTTGACTGGCCTTTTTATAGCCACGTGCGAAAATGCGGCAAAAGTTTTACGAGGTCAGGGTGAAGATGCTGCTCCTCCACTCAGTTGAAGATGCTACTACTGCCGCTGCTGGTGCTGCTGCTGCTGATGAGGATGATGATGTCACTTCAGTGAAATAATTTGATTCAAGAAAATAAAGACGAATGGGGTGGCGGAAATATGTCAAAAAAATTAGCATACAGAGAGAAAAAACTGGACAGGTTCCTGAATATTTTTTTGGCAACAGAAAAGGTCTTAGAAATCTAACTAAAATATAAAGAAACCCAAGTTTTATTAGTTGATGATTATTTTTTTATAAAGAAGTATGTTTATAATAGGAAAAATATTTTTTACAATCATTTAATATATTTCTAATTTTATTTCAATTAAACTTCCAGTCTTTCTTAGCTGATTTTGATCCTTGTAAATATATTTTCTGTGAGTTAACCCAGCAAATTGCAAACTTAGAAACCCCTTTCAAGTGCCTTGGCACTTGTTGCCGCCTTCAAAAGCAAATCTCTTTTTCGATCCGGCATGCCCAAAGGAGCTCAACATCCGAGACGGCGTCAACAACTTTGGCAGGGCCACGCCCTAACCATTTTTTCCAACGCCCTTCAGTCGCATGCAAAGTGCAGTCCCAAAGGGGATTGTGCTTGTCCAATTGTGATTGTGAGCTTCAGAGTTATATATGTACTTATATATATGTATATATATAGAGAGTAGGAGTATATCTGGAGCTCACACAGATGGAGCGGATTCGATGTCTCTCACATGTCTGCTGGCCACGCTCAATTCAATTCAATTAAAAGCCGGCACACGCCGCACCCAAAAGCAAGACAGTGGAAATATTTCAATAAGTTAGAGAGACGACGCGAATGCTCTATGAAGTAACTAAAAATTAAATAGAAGTATAAGTATTTATTTATTTTTAAATTATAATATAACATCAATCTATGGGAAATAGTTAAAGTTACTTTCCACTCTCTTTCTTTCTGTTCGAACCGAAATGTTTTATTACTCCGCTTCAGCTTTTTTCCCCTTCCTTCCGAACAATTAAATTCCTTGAATATTGCTGCCTTTTTTTTATTGTTGTTAACAATATCGATGGCAATCTATTTGCAAATTTGTGCAATATTTTCCAGCTGGGCAGAGGGCCATCTACAGTCTGTCTGGCTGGAATGGCCGTGTCAGCGAACCCCACAAAATCTGATTAAGCCCGAACTGAAATTCAGCGAATCGTTATGCGATATCATTCAATTTTTTCCCTCTACCCTTTGTTTTATATGTTTTATTTTTTTTATCCGTTTTCTGCTTTTTATTTTAGCGCAGAGCAAACTTCAATTGATATTTGTTATTATATTTTTTGTTTCTGTTGTTTTTGGTCTGATTTCTGTTATTTGTTGGTTTTCACATTGGGGAGCCGCCGCAAAACTCTTTGGCATTTTTATTGGGTGTGTGTGTGTGTGTGTGTTTGACTTACTTATTCGCTGCTGTTGGGAGCGGGGAAAAGTGGGAGTGGCACTGCAGCACTTGCCACAAATTATCCAATGGCCGGGGCCAGGTTGCCATTCACTTTTCCACATTAACTTCAAGTTTTTTTTTTTGCTGCTGCTGCTGCTGGGAATGGGAAAAATGTGGAAAAGGGAAAAAAGCGAGAGACTGGAACGAAGGCGGCGGTCACTTGAGGTTTTCCCCTCTAACTCCCGCTTTTTATTTGTGCCCCAGGCAGTGCACTTTCCTCCTGCTCATTTCTTTTTGTCTGCTACTTTTTTTTGTTTTTTTTTTTTTTTTGCAAAATTTGCCTTTGATGAGTCACAAAATGCCGCTGCATAAGGGTCACCCGCCTCCGCACCCCCACTTTCTCTTTCGACTTGTGTTCTATTTGCACAACTAAGCTGCAATTAACGCTAATTATGAAATTTTCTTTTTAACTTGACTTGCAATTGTGTCTGAAAAAGTACGAGGGTCGTCACGATTATAAATGCGGGTAAAAGCTTGCAGCTCAAAGTGCAGCCATTGGCAAAGATTTTTAAAAGCAAATGGCATAAGCGAATTATTAAATTTAAATATTTATTTTCTAAAATATTGTGTGAATGTTTTATTTAAATTTTTTTGTGAACAACTTAAACTTATTTTCGAATAACATCAAATAACCAAAATAAACATTTAATCTATAGTAAATATTACATTATAATTGCCTCTCTCACTTACTTAATAGCCAAGCTACTGTAGTTAAGTTTCCAATTAATTATCTTGGCTTAAATTAAATGCCCAGCTTACCTTAAGTCCCCTGAGGCAACTGCAACCAACACTTACCTTAAATAATATCAATAAGCCGGAGTTGTTAATAATTTAGCATATTCAATGAGTTTCCTCCCTTGCTTGATTATGCAAATATTTGTCGCATTTTTGCATCCCAGGTAATTGTGTTCACAGAAACCTGGTTAAAGCCGGAGATACTTAGCTCCGAAGTTTTTCCAGCTGTGTATACAATATACAGGCTGGATCGGCCTACCAGGCGAGGTGGCGGAGTCCTCATAGCGGTTGACTCCACACTATCGTCGGAATTAATAACTGTCGAGGAATCCAACTATATTGA
>JAEIIU010057169.1:2522-28243 GCA_018874675.1 Drosophila baimaii | reverse complement strand
GATGACTCCTTCACTGCGTTGCAAACATCATGGCAAAACTATAATACCCTCTGCAAGGGTATAACAAACAGCAGAATAGCTGCAACTTTTTCAATGTGCAAAAGTTTTTAACAAGCGATTTTAATAAAATTCTATTTAGAAACTACAGTAGTTGCAACAGCAACAGCAGCAGCAGCAGCAACCATTTTGGTTGCAACTTGTCCCGCCCCGAACAAATGAATGCGAGGAGGGAGGGCTTTGTGTGTGTGTTTATTTTCGTGTGGCCCTCAGCTCCCGACGGGAGTATTGACGGTGAAATCAGCTTTATATTTTATGAAATTGTTTATCAGGCGAGCAACTTTTGCCCTTTCATCCATTTCGGTTGTGTGTTTATGCACAGAGCAATATAAATATATGTACCTGGAGTTGCGGAATAAAACACTTATAGATTGGTCGAACTGAATGTGTATTTATTTTTTGTTAATAAAGTTTTATATTTATTTCGTTTCACATGACCTGTCACTCGTGTTATATTGTTTGCTTATGGTAATATGACACTATATTGAACTTATTCATTGGGGGTTTCAATGGAGTGCAGAAAGAGACAACATACTTTATGTTTGCTTGAGATTTCTTCAGTTACAAAGGCACGGTCACACTTTTTTTAAGCAAAAATATTATTTATTGTTAGAATATAAAAAAAAAATTCAAATATTTTCATATTTATTTAAAAAAAAAGTATTTTTATTAATTATGCATTTACTATATTTTTTAAATTAATTGGTTGTTCCCCTTTTATTTATAATTTTAACTTTTATATTTACCTTATTATATGCAAATCCCAGAAAACTCATAAATCAGAGAGAAATATTGAAAGAGAACATGTAGTGCCATAACACCATAAGCAGTGGTATATTGTTAGGGTTTTCGTGAACTTTCACTGTTTTTTGTGAGCTTGTATTAAATATTCTGTATGCACAGACATTAATTTCAACAGAAAACTAACAAGAAACATGTACAAATAAGTTATTTTCCTAAATAAAATATCAAAATAGTGTAAAAGTCTTGCTCTGAGTATAAATTTTATTCTGCATTTACAATTTCGCTTACTTAAAATTCCCTTTTTCCCCTGGAAACAGTAAACTTTCAGCAGAAAACTCACAACCACCCAATTTGGAGTCCTGCTGTTTGCCCAACTAAGTCCCTTAAAAATGCATATACGAGTAAATATTTGAGCTGACAACTTTATTGTGCTGCCTGCAAATAAATTCAGTTTTTCTGTCTACACACACACATACACACAGCATATGCCCGCGATTCATCAGGATGCTGTGCCCCCATTTCACAGGCTGCCTCCATACATACGTAATTGAGGGCAATCGAAACTCAAATCGAGCTCAATTCAGCGGAAATGCATATTAAGTGCAATTACTGCATAATTAACCAGTCACTCTGAAAACACTAATTGCGACTCACACTAAGTTGGCGGAGAGGCCAGGGGAATGATCAATCGGGGCAATCAAAGCCCAAACAGATGAATTAAAATGCAAATTGAAAGGTGATGTGTCACGTGGAGAACTTCTGCTTCTGCCTTGGCCTAAGAGGATTAACGGATTAGAGCAGAGCAGGCTATTTGAGGGCAGCAGGACATTTAAGGACACACAGCAGCCCTGTGGTCCCTAGGTCGAGGCTTAGTTTTAACCATTAATTTCATTCCGGTGCCCACTCATTTAATAAGCACAAACAAAGAACCCTTGGAGGGATTACCTTGTGCCTGGAGTCTATGCAAATATTTTCCACCAATATTTTGCCATATTCACGCAGCCTTGGGGCAGGCAGGCAGGCAGGCAGGCAGGCATGGCAGCCGCCCAGCAAACACAGCAAACAATCAGCCATTATTTTTGATAAGAGCCGCAGGACAAACAAAGAAAAATAAGTGGAAATGAAAATTACCATAGCCTACTTTTCACCAGCTGTCAACGGGCAGGGTCGGGCTCGGCAGCGGCGGCGGCGGCGGCGTGAAATGCGATTGTTTGCTCGCATTCCCATTCACAATTTAATGGCTGGCATTATATTCGGGGGCCCAGCCATTGATGATTGCATTGCAATTAAAATAATTAAGATTTTCTTGCAGGCGTGAGCGAGGCGAATGCCTGAACTCTGACCTCCACACACAGCCGCTCGCCCCCCCTCGCTCTCCTGCATGCTTGCTTAATTGTTTTAGGTTGGGGTCAGGACCTCTCACCGCCTTTGTCTTGGGTAGCCCCCAGAAAAGTTTATAGAAATGATGAAGCCATTCTGCATACTCACAAGATGCCGGAGCTCAAACAAAAAATCTGGGTCAAATTTAGCCCTTTGTTCGGGACATTTGTTTTAATAAACATTGTGACAGGCAAGAGCAGCGGGATTACAGGGAGAAAAATAGTTAGAACCATCAAAAGTAATATTATATATAAAAAGTTGTAAAAGAATTCCTCTTGCAACTTCTAAATTAAATATATTTTTTCCCCTCTAAATGTTATATCTTTTGGAAATGTTTTTCCCCTAATTACTTATATTTTTCTCCTGTGCATCAACATCCCGAAAGCACACTCAATGGGGGCGGCCTCCTTCATCAAGCTGTCGACCAGAATGTCTTATTAGCTGGCAAACAACTCTACGACCATTGTCCTGCCAGTCTGTCCCCTTGAGTTAAGTTGAGTTGAGTTGGTTTAATTACGGTTAAGGCTGCCAGCAACAAAGTGATAATGATTTGTATTCATTCAAAAAGGTTTATGGCAATTTTCGAGCCACATTAACTTCTCGGACCGTCGCGCCGGCTGCCTTCCCTTCCCTCAAAGTGGCTGCATTTGAGTTTGCTCTGTTGGTCTTATAATGAGCTTAGTCCTTGCTTGATGTCCCTGCCTGTATTTGTGTGTGTGTATTTGCTAGACACACTCACACACACACACACACACACGCAGAGGGGCATTCGAAACGATATTTCTAATTAAATTGGTTTCTCAAAATAGACACTTTTATGGTTTGTTCTTCATTTGAAATGTAAATTGTGATTGGAAAAGTGCTTGATTTGATGGAAGAGCTGTTGCCCTGGCAAAGAGGATTTTAAATATTTATTTATTGGCAGATGTCTAATAGAATTCAATTTAATTAGTTAACAAATTTGAGACTGAACAGTAGAGATATTTAAATTAAATCAAACTGATGACTTGGCTACAGTTAAAATTTCTGTATTATGTATCCGCATATTTTCAAAGCTAAAAATATATATCAAATATTATGGGAAATTAACCGGAAAAGCTACTGTTATTCCCATTTAAAACTGTTACCCCCGGGGACCTTCCAAATATTGTGTTCAAAGTGATGAGTTCAACGCTTCCTTCGGGTAAAAAGCAGCTGAGCAAACAAGAAATTCAGATACAAATACAGATATTCCAAGGCACACAGGGCAGAGAGAGATATATGTAATATTTAGGGCCCGAAGGTCATTGCAACAATAACTGGGCCTGGCAGTAAAATATTTTATAATATTTTATGTTTTTTTAAGCGGCAACACTGTGTCATTGCTTGGATCCTTGTGTGTGCGCGCGAGTGGGTCTGTGTTTGTTTGAGGTCCTTGCCTCTTGTTTGCTGTTGTGAGACTTGAATGCAAGGGCTTACACACACACACACACACACACATATACAGCACACACACTTTACACACATACCAGCGGCAATAAAAAATGAGGAACACATAGAGTTCGCATAAAAATGGAGAAACTCGAGCACTGGCGAACAACAATGTGTATTACTTTGTTCGCCCAACAATTCCACAAAGGAATATAACTCATGCTGAAGCACACACTCATACACACTCACACACACACACTCTCCGCTCACACTTTGTGCCAAAAATTTGAGCAGAATTTCCACAGCGAATAGCAGAGGAGCAGCCGAGGTGAAACTATGCAAAAATTATGATTGTGCAGGAATTATGTGTTTGTTTTGATTAAGCTCGGCTAAGCGAGTCCGGGCATATCCGGCATGTCCTGGCCGGCGTATTATCCTTTTGCCAACCCTCATCAATGTGTGCTGGTTAAATTATTTGTTTGTTTTTAGTCACTGCGCTGGCAGGCAAACTAAATGGTTTCTGTTCGGCTTTGGTTTTGGTTTCGTTTTCGGTTTGGGTTTCTGTTTCTGTTTGAATTTTGGGCATTCTCGGACAAGGGCAATTTCTATCTTTATCTGATTTTAAACTTTGCAAATTATATAGCTCACACACACACACACCCATATATACCTATACTTATGCTCGACTGCTCCGCTTAAACATTTGCGTAACCTTTTTTATCTAAACGACTGATCCGAACCGGAGGGCGAGGACCTTCGGCGTTAATTTTCATAAAATACCAATTTCGGTATTTTTATCTGGGAGAGTCAAGGAAGAATGTGGCCAAAGGAGGATACGGCTTACCCCTGCCCCCTAACAATTATATTTTCTAATCTCCATTGGTGAACATTTTCCAGAAAATTATAAATAAATTACCTTCTATCTGAGTGAGACGAAATGCCCGAGCGGCGGCGAACATTTTCAAGTTTTCAGCATTTAAGCTATTCGCCTTGCTCCTTTTGTCGGAAGCGTTGCCAGGCGTCAGGCGCCAGGCGCCAGGATCCTGGATCCTGCTGAATCCTGGCATGCTGTGAGCACATTTAATTACTGCTACTTTTCTCTATGAAAATATCCCAGGGACCCAGAGCACAGAACAGGACAGGAGGCGAGTCTAGACATTAAAAACGACAATTTATCTAAAAAGTAATTAAGTGCTCAAGTCACACAGACAGGGCGCAGGAGCAACAGGACAAACATGGGAATCGGCATTGGCATCGCTCGCTCGAGGAAGTGGAATTAAACGCAGAGGGGTTGCAGGTCAAGGGAGCGAAAGGGGCAGGGGGCGGTGAGGAGTCCAGGGACAGAAGCAAGTCAACTGAAAGTCGTCGAGAGACATCTATATATATATAGGACTTTATATGGGTTACAGTGATTGCAGTGAATGGGGGGAAACAGGACAGCTTTTAATTTGGCAAAAATTAAGGCTTAACTGAGTAATAAATTATATTAAAAATCGGGTTTTCTATGAATTTAGTAAGGAAAAATAGGGCTTATATTTAATAAAAAATATTTTAAGCTATTATTTCTATATACAAAATATTATTCTTTATTTTAGACTATGTTTCTCACTCAAGGAACCTGCCAAAATATATTTTCCTTAGCTCACAGACCCTTTTATCCCTTTACTTTATGTGAGGATCCCTTAATCCTAGTCCTGGCTGTACCATAAATATTTGCACTGACTGTTGCTGCTGCTCCAGTGCTGATTTAGTTCAATTTATATGAGCCAGACTGCAGTCAAAGGGGTTCCGGCTGGTGTCCTTTGGGCCCTGGCTGACGCAGGACACACACACGTATTTGCTTAGTTTATTTTAAATGCCATTTAAGCTGCTGCTCTCGACTAATACCCTAATGACATATTTTAATGTCCGCCCAGCCACATTCGAGTGTCGTAATTCTTAATTCGAAGTGCTCTTCCGCAGCCTTTTTCCCCGCTGCCAGCCTGCCTTCTGTATGAGACGTGAGTGTGTGTGCAAGGACTTTTCTTGCTGTTTGTGTCATTTGATTTATGGGCTTTAAATTTGCCAGAAAATTTCCATTTCAGGGTAAAAGGAAGATTTGTCTTTAGGCCTGGTAAATGCTCGTAATTAATAGCATTACTTTAATGGAAAGTTGTCAACAGGGCAGGCATTAAGTGTGCTTAACTTTAAGGTATTTTCCCTCCCATTTCCACTCCCATTTCCCCCCNTCTTAAAAGCCAACCACTGCGAAATGATGGCGCGACAAAAATGAAAATTGCAGCAAAATGCCGAGACAAAGGCGCGCCCAGCTCTCGAGGAAGCAATTCATTTATTTAATGTTTCCTGCATTTTATTGTCGTCCAAAGCAAATTTACGACAACGAAGGCCGCCGCCGCCGAGCACAAAAACAAAAAGACTCTAAAGCCGATTCGCGGAAGTGTTTAGTGTGTATTCTTTAAGTGAAAAGGGGGGAAAGCCTTCACCTCCGTATATAGACAAAGGCCAGCGCGCACACCTGACAAAGGCATTTCGATTGCGAATCCTGCCGCAGTGCAGAGGAGTTGGAATCGGAATATGGAAATCATTTGCCGGGGCTGGAGGTGTATATTTCCTGTCCACTGAACTTGCACTCGCCTCCCCATTGCCATTTCCATTCCGCATTCGCATAATGCCTGCAGGAGAGATTTTAATGCCTCGCACACACACACACACATGGCGAGGGCAATGAAATGAAAGTGCATTTCCCATTTAGACGAAGAAGTTGCAGCTCTCAAAGAGCTTTAAGTTTTGGTATGACTCGGGGGAGGCACTGGGAGAAATGGATTATTATAAATCTATCTAAAAGTGGCATAAGCAAAGAATAAACTTTATTTATTCCCAAAGAACATACATTTCCAATGTTTAACTATATTTTAGATATATAAAATGTATCAATTCCCCTTGGATTTCCCTGCCACTAAAACCCCTACTAATTTTCTCTCTGTGCTGTCAGTCAGCCAATGAAATTTCCGTCTCATTGGGGACTTGCTCCAGCGCGCTCTCTGTGTGCCAATTACGCAATGAGTGCGTGAAGCGCCGCCACACATATGTATATATATGCATTTATATAGTAAATAGGGTTGAAACCTAATGAATGCAGCTGGCGAATTAAGCCGAGTCGCTTTGAGAGCCATGCAATTAAAGGACCCAATGCCCCGGGCCTTGAGTCTTGGGAGCTGTGAGCTCTGGAACCTCATGACACGATGATAATATTTTGTTAACCCCAATGAGGCTGTGTGCAGCAGACAATTACCATAATACAAATTGCCAACTTATTAGGCCGAGACGATCCTGGCCCAAACTCCTGGCCCCATATAAGCCTTGGCATCCCCACTTGAGCACGCAGTCGGCCACACACCCACACACACTCGCACACTCGCACACTCGAAACTGACTGCCTACGAGGACTTAAGTGCTTATTAACTTCCGCACACTTGAAGGCGCAATTATGAAATCGTCAATTTAAACCAGACACGCAGCAAACACGCACATGGGGTCATTGCGGGATGTTTTTGGGCCTAATCGGGTGTCCAGCACCCAGGGAGGTTGTGTGAGTGTGTGTGTGCGTGGTAAACACCTCCGTGTCTTCGGGCTCAAACAAATACACGGCACGTGACGCACACCACGGCGTATGAGTAATAACTCTAGACAAGCGGAAAATTAATACCACTTGAGGCCATGACATGTCAATGCTACTCCCCACACACACACACTCGCACACATTCACTCCAGCCAGCGAAAGGTGTAATTTGTCTCCTTCTCTCTTTTCATCCTGACAGCATATCCTGGGGGTGTGTCCTGCGTTGTGTGTTTTTGGCTGCTCAATGACCCACGCGGCCATTTTGCTCGGCCAGAAATGTCCGAAATCTGTGTGTTTACTGCCATATTAGTTTGCCTCGGGGCCCAGAGACGAAGTCGCAGACACAAGTGCCCTCGATAAGCAGAGGGACTTAATTAAATTCCATTCCAGATGGGGAAGGTGGCCAGCGGAGAACAAATAAGCCAGAATCGGCAATCGAATATTGGCGTTTATGGTGCGAAGTTCAGGATTTGAAATGGGATTTTCATCGAATTACAGGAAATCGTAGGTTAATAATAATTTATAATATATTAACAAGAATCTTGCTAAAATATATCAATGCTTTTTGATTGATTTGTAAAATAAGTTAAGTGAAAGCAAGGCTTGTGTGCCTAAGAAACCCCTAAAAATATTTTAAATTCCTTATTAATTGTAACTAAACTTATTGAAACCCTTAAAATAATATAAGCTCTATTATTAATCATGAAAATACCTCAAACCTAAAACCCCGCATAACCAAAGCACACAAACCAATAAAGTTAAGCCTGCGGAATTCCAGGAACTAATAGACTTAAGCTCATACAAATCGAAGTAATCTGGAATAAGTCCCAACTAAAATAATCTTTCACTCTCTGATCAATCTCTCATCAATTAGCATTCAATGCGTTTCAATTTCAATTATGGAAAAGTCGACAGAAATCCAGTTCTTTAACAGAAGGAACTGGCACAAAAGTCATCATCATCATCATCATCATCATCGTCGCTGGCCAAGTCAAACAAAGCAACAGTGATGGATTCGCTTTTAATAAAATATTAAAACAATACTGGGCGTAGTACTCACCACACCCTCGCCGATGTGGTGGACGGTGCAGGGCACGTGGGCGGTGGCCCCGATCTGCGTGGTCACCACCGTGGAGTTCTCGGTGCCGAAGTACATGGGCGTGCCGAACAAGTCCAGGCCCCCGCCGTCGAGACCATTCCCAGCCTCCAGATGATTCTCCACTGGATGCGGCTCTGGCCGGTGGACTGGTATGGGATAGGGTCCTGCCGTGTCCTTCGCCTGGATGCGTGAGTGGGAGTGCGAATGCTGCTGCTGCTGCTCCTGCAGGTGTGTGGGCGTGGGCTGGCGCTTGTCATCGATCACGTTGGTGGAGTCGAAGCTGGTGATGCTGCTGCCACTGCTACTGCCTCCTCCTCCGCCGGATATGGATCCTGGCCCAGGACTCTGGGCAGCGTAGGGCTGTGGCACGGGCACTGGCTCTGGCTCTGGCTCCGACTCGCCCGCCTCCTTTGCCTGCGACATAATTAAATTTTGATTTATATGCCTCAGTGATGGCTGTGCGCTGGATGTGGAGGCTTCTGCTGGTCCACTGCCGCCCTCCGACGCCGCCGCCGCCGCTGCTGCTGCTGCTGCTGATGCCGTGTGGTCTGCAAGGGAGGAAAGAGACGAGGGGAGACGGTGACATTATAAAATGTGTTAATATATGCGCTGTCCGGTGGCGCCGCAACAGTTTGTCGGATAAACAATAACAGCGTGAAGTCAATTAATTTGAATGAGCGCCCAGCGCGTGCGTATACGTAATATTTTACAGCAGGATTTTCATTAGCTAGGCCCCCCGAACGAAATCTGCATAAAGTGACAGGACTAATTAAGTCGCCTGACCTTGTTACGCTTTTCGTGGAATTTCCCCGAAGCTAACTGGAAGTCCTGGGGAGGCGAGGGAAAGGTGTGAAGTTCAGGTATTACACTAATAGGTTAATTTATGTGAAGGATATGTATTAGTTACCTTTTTAATTAACATGAAAAATGGGGAAATATTAAATTGTATATATAAGGGTATATTTAAGAGAATGGTATAAATTTAGGGTATATTAAAATATATAGATTATAATGTTTCTTATTATATTTCCCATATTTAATGATTATTTCCTATATTATCCTTCAAATATATATGTAACTTGTACATTTTGGACACTGGGTACCCTCTAGTATAAAATTCTGCACCCTTTTCCATGAATTTCCCCTCTGGTACCTCTCTTCCCTGGCCGCAGACACCCAGCCACATCTGAAATAGCCAGAAAATTCACCCGCAGACTCTCAACCGCATTACATATTACCCGAAACCCGCTTTCGGGACGGGCCACGGGGCTCTGCTTCTATTTGCGCTGCGTAATTTGTGTAAAATTCGTTGGACCAACAAAATAATATTTCACAATTAAAGATAATTGCTTTTGGCAAACATGCTTGGGTTTTGTTTAGCTGCCTCAATTAGGCCAAATTTGCCGGGCTGCAAATTCAATTATTCCCAATGCATTTTGGGCTCGTTTTTGATTTTGATTTCTTCGCCACAGAATGTGCAGAAAATGTTGATGTTTGGCTTTCATTTTGGCCACATCCCAGGTCCATGGAGACCTGTAATTGTGTGTCCCCGTGTCCGTGCCGTAAATATTGCATGCCAATCATTGCAAAATTTATTATGTTGTCCCGACGATGATTGAATTTACAGACCTGGACCAGAGAGCCCAAAAGACCAGTAGTGGCCCAGGATGTGCAGGCACTTTGTGTAATGCAAAATTAATTAGTTATGGAATTCGCCCGGGGCCTATTTGCAGAGGCTTTTGTGGAATGGCACTTAATTAGCACGTTGCCAAGACATTTGCCATTAATCGCAAGGTGGTCCATGGCAATTTCCCATGGAATTCCCTGTGACTTTCTGCACTCAAAAGGAATTTTCCTTGAACCCATTCCTCGGGGGGATTGAAAATCAATTTACCCAGCTGTGACACAAGCGAACAATCGAGTCAATCAATGCAGCTTCTTCTGATTGACACCTTAGAAATAGCCCCCCTCCGGACGAACCGATTGCTCCTTGGCTTGACATGTGTGGAGTGTGTTGCCACAGCAATTTGCAACTGCAGCCGCACAGGAGCCAGCCCAGGAGCCAGGCCAGGGCCTGCTTCCTCCGCCCTGGCTGGAGGTCAGCCAGAATTCCTCGCAGCTCAGATCTTGCATCTCGCATTTGGCATTTCGCACTCTGCGGTTTTTCTATTGTATTGCGGCTGCAGCCTTATGAATACGAAGAAGCCAGCCAGTAGCTGTCACACTGAGGGAAATATATGGGAAAAGAGGTGCACCATAGGGGAGATTAAGGGAAATGAAGATAAAGACTTGTGTTGCCTTGAATTCTCTTAGATTCCCAATAAAAATATGGTTTTCTTTGGGAATACACTCTCTAAAACAATTTTACATATTTATATTACAGTAAAATATTAATTAAATAATTGTTTAGCTTATTAATATTAACATATTTCCCTGTAGGCTTGTCTAGAAAAATTACCAAACACAGAAAATGTATTTCTCAGCCACTTAAAAATCTCATGGATATTATTGTACCAATCTCTTAGCTACTTTTTAAAGGAAATCCTTACTTATTAATACAAATTCCTTTTAATAAACTGACTCCGTGTTTTTCCCAGTGCCTCAGCTGTCAGGACAACTCGCTTTGCACGCACAAAACAAACAAATAACCAGCTAGGGACAATGCGATTGTTGGTGGTGTTGGCTGCTGCTGTTACTCCCAATGTTGCTGCTACTTCTTGCCACTGCCTGTGTCCTCCTCCTCATTGGCACGCAGAACTTGGCCAAAACTGAATCGTGGCATTTTCGTCACGTTCGCACGTGACTGACTGCCAGCGACATGCAGCTTTTCCTGCCAGTTTCCCGAGCCCCATCCACGCTACATACGTAAGCGTAATCGTAATGGTCGCTGGCAGACCGCAAAACAGCTTCTGAACTAGTTGCCAGTTCGACTGCCCTGCCCTTCCCTCTGCACTTTCCCTCTACACTTTCTCCTGGCCCGCCGCGTGTAAATTTGCATTCTTTCGATGGTTTTGTGCGACTTTGTAATTGAATTTTTCACGGCGAGTTTGGTGGACTCCGTCCGTCCGTCCCTCCGTACGTACTTCCCGTTCGAATTTTTCTCGTTTCCGGCGGTTGGGTTAGGGCTAGGGATTTGGAACCTGCTCCGCATTGTGCAACCGCCGGTCGGTGCTGCGCATTGTCAACATCGCAAAGGAGAGAGCGAGAGCCAGAGCCAGGACCAGAACGCGAGCTGGTCCCAATCCTAAACCCGAATCCAAAAACCCGCTGCAACCACAAACATGTTGCAGCAGAGCCAGCCATACAGATAGAACAACATTTTCGGTGGGATTTGCCAACTTTTCGTTTGGCGAAACATTCGCAATTTGTGTGCGTTCGCTAAAGTTTCACGCCCCCTTCTCTTCCGCCCCGCTTCTTGCCGCCTGTGTTTGCTACGACATTTTAATCAAAAGTTCGCTGCAAGCTGCGTGATTCATCCCCCTCATCCACCGTCCCCGCGCGGTACCCCATCCGACTGCTGCTCAACTAATATCAATGATTTCTCATGTGCGCTCGTGTCGACGCCCCACTGCGGCCGTGTGGCAGTGGTGGAATATTTATGCTGGCTGTGACATCATGGCTTGACATTAATTAAGTTTGCTTGCTCGCAAGCCCTCACACTGCGTATACGCAATGTCGAATAAACGAGCTGCGATACCTCGCCTTTCGTCGGGGGAATATGGAATCTGATTTTTAAAATCAAGGCGAGTAAGTCAATTTATTCCATTCAAATTATTAGGGATATTCATTTATAAAGACAACTTGAAGTGTTTTTTCTCTGTAAAGAAAAGTGCTGTGAATAGTCACACATTCAAACAGTGAAGTGTCATGGCTTCATAATGATCTATTTATTAAAGGTGACCCCAAGGGTAAATTTATTTGCATTTATTTCATTTAAACTTTGTTGGAGATATTTTCTTTGGAAAGGGAACGGTCACACTGTCAATCAATGAAGTGTCATAACCACATGTTGTTTTATAAATTAAAGGTGACCCAAATCGCAAATATATTTGTATTTATTTAATTTCCATTGTGCGTGTGATCCCACTGTCAAACAATGAAGTGTCATAACCCAATAAATTATCCATATTTTATATTGAAAACATTGAAAGTCAATTAGTATTATTAATATTTAATATATATTAAATATGAAATTCTAAAAAGTAAACACAAAATTTAAGCTGACCCGAATTCGCCTTCACTTTCATATATTTGTCCCCTAATTTGTACCATTTTATTCTATCAAATTACATCTAAACGTGGACCTCCTTTTTTGTTCGCAATTTAGTTATTTAATTGCTTCAATGTCCTCGCGTTGTCATCAATTAAATGAAAGGCTGTAAAAAACATTTGGGAAATATCATTATGATAATTGTGCGGGCTAGCGACATCCTGTGTTGCCTGGGACTCATTAATTTCATTTGATTTCATATTTAATGTAACGAACATTGTGTGCATAAATTTCTCTAATTAAAACACAAATAAATGGCGAGTACATTTCCGATTCGCCGGAATAATTTATTCCATTTGAGCTGCAACTAAATTTGCGGTGGCAGTTATTTAAGGCAACAGCCATTGACACAAATTCGAGAGCCCGGCTAACTTTTTACGGCCATCGAGAGGGCACGGGGACAATTGACCATAAAACATCGACAACGCAACGGCAACTAGCTGGCTGGCTGTCTGGTATTGAAAAGTTTTAATTAAATGTATGGCCGAATGCCGAAATTTATCAATTAGAAGCATGGTCACTGTGCTCCTAAAATTTTGGCTTGAACATTTTAAAGTAAACTTCAAGTTTGGGGTGGAAGTTGGCTTCATTACGAAACTTTTCTCGACGCTTTCTGTTTTTATGGCAAATATTGTTTGTTGCCACAGTCGCCGCTGTTGTCGTCGTCGTCGCCGATGGAATGTTTGCATTTGACACTTGGCGGTAATTTGTGTGTAAATGCGTCAACTGGCCTGGGCCCCTGACCTCGCAGATTTCCCGCTCTCTTCGGTTTTCCTTCCCTGCGAAGCATCCTGGATCCTGGATCTTGGGGGCGAAAAGTTTTCCTCCTACGCCACCATTTAATTGAAATTCTGCAAAATGGCCCACGCATGCCTGCTTTGTAGCTTTGTTGCCCAGTAACTTTGCAACTTGGCTAAAAGTTGTGCCTTTTCGGCCAAAAGCGATTCACTTTGCGACTGTCATAATTTTGATGGGCGCAAGTGTAAAATCAGATAAGTGCGCCACACACTTGCCGCGGACTATTCGCCCATTTATTTTCCAATAAAGCCTCCTCCTCGGCGGGGCGTGGCAATCATTAATGTCGCGGATCCCTGCAGGACCAAGCGCCGAGCAGCGAGCACCACTAACGCCAACTCTCGTAAAAAGGCATTAAGAGGCAAAAGTAAAGTGCCTATTTAAGTTGAGTCATAAAATTGGCTTTCTATCTGCGTCTCTCGAAAGCGCAAAGGGAATGGCAGATGCTTTCCAGAGAAAAAAAATAACAGAAATGGGAATGAATGCGAACATTTTGTGGGGAAGACGTACGCCCCCACCCACCGCCCGGCGAGAGAGCATTCTAATTTTATTTATTTTATTTCAATTCGTGTCTAAGTGCCCAACTTGGGGTTTTCCATTCGACACAATATGCTGCCCGGGCTCACCCCGATAAATTACCAAGTTTTAAATAGTTGGCAGCCGGGGGGGAAGCCGTTGTAAACTCTTGGCTAATTGCGGAATCTTGTGAGCGGGAACTTCTGCCGTTGTCAAGGCCCGATGAATCCCTCAAAATATCTATTTTTAGGCGCGATTTCAGCCGCACTTCATGCCCCAATAAATAAGGGCTCAAATGGGACGTCATCGTCGGCTTTTGAAGGAAGAACGCACAGGATATGTGTGCAGAGGGAAAATATACGGGAAATATTTCTCCACTAAAGGATATTAAATGAACATTAAATACAATGGGAGAAATATATTTTATTTGGTATTTGTTGTGGCCTTAACTCATTTTTTATTACCTTATTTTGCTTATAAATATAAAAGTTCATGATTTTTGGCATTATAAAATAAATTTTAACCTCTTAAAATGTATGTAAATTTATTGTAAACATTTTAAATATCAAACTGATTATTAACATAATATATTCCCCCTTCTTCCCCTTATTTTCTCAGTGCTTAGGCCCAGAGTATTCATAAATTCTGGCAGCCAAAAATAAATAAGGTACAAATGTGCTTCGGCGGGCTTTGCCTGTGTGAGTATCTGGGAAATCCTTGATCCAAAGCCAAGTGAAATCAAACGGAAAGGCGGCAAACGAGGGAGAATTCATATAAAAGAGCATAAGTTAAGTGCGGAGTGCCGGAGAATGTTTTTGTGCATAATGAAGATTTATACCAGGC
Organism: Drosophila baimaii; assembly: GCA_018874675.1. Classification (NCBI taxonomy): domain Eukaryota; kingdom Metazoa; phylum Arthropoda; class Insecta; order Diptera; family Drosophilidae; genus Drosophila; species Drosophila baimaii. The sequence continues at coordinate 13,510 of JAEIIU010057169.1, read as the reverse complement.
ACCAGCGCCGACATTAGGGGGCTTTGCCAAATTGCAAGCACGTGCGAATTAGAATGGGAATGCGGTTAGAGCCCGGCCAAGAGCCCACAATCCACGGCTGGGTGCGCACTTTGAATAGTCGAACCTTTTGGCCTTGGCCCCCAATAAATGTTTAGTATCTGCTGGCAGCAGCAGCAGCGGCGGCGGTGGGAATGTGGCAAGTACATAAAATTAAATTGTCAACTTCCGTAATGTGGAGGCATAAACAGAAAACCACTCTCGCCCCGCAGCCCGCCGCCCGCAGCCCGCAGCCTTCGACTTCGACTGACCGAGGCAGAGAGTGGCATCAAAGTGAAAATATTATTAAACGAAAAATAAAGCAAAGGACACAACACACAGCTCGCAAAGCGGAGACAAAGCGGCCGAAGGCGTCCAGGACAAGGAAGGCAACTTTTCTGGCAGTCCACTTATTTCGGGCGACCAGACACACTTGACATTTTCCACAAAGCGACGGCGACTCCGAGTCGAAATATAAACTGCTGCCTCTGCGCCGGATGTGGCAAATTTGGTGGCACTACAAGGGACAGAAAGGCAGCGAACAGAGACGGCGGCGCAGGACAACACACACAAAACCGAGTGTAATCAAAATCGGAATTGAGCTTAGCTACCCTCTACACTGTGACAGCGTGGCAGGCCATGTTATGAGCCCAGGAGGCTGGCTGACAGCTTGGGGGAGCAACGAAAAAATATATATAAGAACCATGTAAAGTGTGTCACCGAAATCTCGGGGGATTTTATTCCCGACTTGGCTTGCAAATTATGGAAAAATTGTATCACTTTCGGAGTGATTTGTGATGGCTGAGGGGCTCTTGAAGTATGAGGAGATCTCTAAAATTGCTTGAATTAATATATAAAAGCAAATAAAACAAGTTATAAATAATTAATTATCCCCTTAAAGTCACTAGAAATATTAGATATATTCTGAAGAGTCGATAGACAAACCACCAACTAAATGAAATCTCTTCAACTAACTAACCACAAGTCTCTCCGCTCACTTGCAGGATATTCAATTGTGCATTAAGGACACTCGTCAGAGCCCGTGCTATCCTGTAAACCCTGCAGTCCAGCCCAGCTCTCGCTCCCGCTTTCGCCATCGAGGTAACCGCCTTCTCGGCCAGCTTCTTGCCACCTTCGGCACTTAACTTGACAGCGACGTCACATTTAATGCCCTTGACGTCGTCTATTTAAGTTCAATTTATTTGCGCCCAGGCGGCTAAGCGAATGCCATTGATCGATTCCTGGGAAATGTCCGCTGCCAGCAAGTGTAAAGCCGCACAAGCGTGTATCCTGGAGGACCTTTTCGGCAGCATCACCCATCCGCCGCGTTGACACTGCCGTTGACTTAGGCGAGATTGGGCAAATCTGGCCAGGACGCTGCCTTTTATGTTCGCTCCTTTACATTTTTCGCCAGCGAATCCAAATGTTTTTTCTGTGAGCTGTCACATTTGTCCCTTATCCATTTTATGCCGCTGACATTTCCCACTAAGCCCAAATAGGAAACGGGGGCTTACGGCCCTGAAAGGATGGATGGATGGATGGATGCCCGCAAAAGGGACACATAACGGATATATCGAGTTTAAAATGTATTTGCTTGATTTGCTTGTGGCCATAATGCCACCAAGGTGAGCTCTCGCTTTGTGGCAATTAAGCATCTCGACCGCCACAGATTGAGTCCTGTGGTTCGGTTTTCCTCGAAGCCAGCCGTTTGGAGTGCTTGAATCAATACACACACACTCCCAGCCAGTGGCCATAATTCCCGGCGAATTCCCGTCAAGCCTCTAAGCTGTCCAAGTGCATTTACTGGAAAACTACTCACAGCTTGGCTTATTGCATAATACACGCTCGATTAAATTGTTACTGCTAATGGAAGTCTAATCTGTGCCGAGAACATGCAAATCCACAGGGATGCCAGGATGCGAAATTCGCAAATAATTCACTGATACATCTGGTTAGCACACACAAAAGCATCTTTTCGGCAACTCAAAACCTGTCTGAGTGTGCGTGTGTGTGTGAATTACTCAAATAACAGCTGCAGTGGCCGAAAAGTTTACCGCACACGCACACACGCTGCGTATACGTAATGCGAGTTTACTGAGCATAAGCATAAAGTTTTCGCCTTGTGCCGACTGCTGTGCGTGTTTATTTGTACTTTTCAACTATTATTTAAACAAATTGACTTTAATTCTGCTGCAGACGTCTGTGCACTTTGCATGATTTCCGACCATTAAAGGCGGTCGTCGACTGACAGGTGCCCTGTAGTGGATAGAGACTTGTGCAGCTGAATTCCTGTCAGCCCGTCTGTGCTGTGCCACATAAACTAATTGCAGTTGAGTGCGGAAGTTGCTGCTGCAATCATTTCAACTTGAGACGAAACTTCCATTGGTTGCGCACATGAAATGTTGATGGGAAAACCCGTGTTTAAGTTCCATTCAAGGAGGGTGCACAGTGGAAAATCATTTTGAGGGGCTGTGACACTGGGTTTTTATTTTATTTATAAAGTTTTTCGAATAACGAAGGGAAGCTGACACACTACAAGAAAATACTTTCTTAAGGGATTTCTAAATAATATGCATAAGGGCATACAATACAAAGAGATGGTTGAATATACGAAAATACAGGCACACTGTACCAAGATACTTATGATACCAGGAAATGAAGAATATAGAAAGCATTCTGGGATCTTTACATATTTAGTTAAACTTTTAAGTTTCTCTTTACAGAACAGGATCTGTTAAAGATATTTAACAAGAGGTTTCAAGATCTACTCACATTATATAAATAAAATTAGCTACTGATTATGGTACTGGCAGTGTCAGAGAGCTCTATTTGCTATCCTTTTGCCAGGATTTTCCCCTAGTTTATTAGCTTAAATTCTTTGATTTACTTCCTGATTAATTCCCTATTTAGGTAATGTTGCAACAAGTCCACCCTTTTCCCTCAGTGCAACCCTCGTTGTGTGTTGCAATCTATTGGCAATTGTTCAGCTGGCCACAACAGCACAATCACATGGGGAAAAGCATTCCGTTTGCCGAGAGAGGAGAAAGTTTGCCCGACCAGACCAGCGGCCATTGTGTTGGCTGCCTTCATTCATTCGGTCCAGTGTGTTCGTTCGCTCGGCGACGACTTATTTAATTTGTTTTGTTGCGGCATCCCCGGTGCACCTGAAAGCGGGCTTTTGTGGCTGCCGCCTGATTGCAGAGACTCCTGATTGAATGCACTTCTGACAGCTTAATTAACAAATCAATGGATTACGTGAATTTATGGGGATTGCACTCCATCGAACCATAAATCTTGTGCGCCAGCATAATGACTTATAATTTATAATCGATGCACATTTATTATGTCTCGGCAGCGGCATCGTTCTGGCATTAATAATGTGAGCCTGGCTAATCAATCAATCGATTTGGGGCTAATTCCTGGCAGTCCCTGGGCGGCAGAGACAGAAAAAGGGGGAATGGATGCGGCAAATGTCTGGCATATCTGTGTGTAGGCCAAGGCCAACAGCTGCTGCGGACCGGCGAGGCTCCTTAACCCACTTGGGCCAGAAACTTTTCCACTTTCCTGTCGGCTGCCACGCCCCCAAACAGCGGCTTCTATGCAAATGTCCGGACTCCGGACTCTGGACTCCGGAATCCGGCATCCGAAGAGCCCTGGAGAGACAGCACTGATGCGATGCCGGAGCGCTGCAGCTTGGAAAATTGAGAAAATTAATTTCATTTCAAGATTTACTTCTTTGAAATTCTATTTGCGTGGCAGCCCCCCTTGGCCCCGCTCTGCCCCCGTTGTGCCTTTTCCTTTTCCCCTTCCCCTCTGGCCACCTCCGGCCATGTACGACAAGATTTCAACAAGAGGCAACATTTTTTGTTGCTGCCTTGGCCGCGTGGCATAAATTTATGAACGGCAAAACATTTCCACATGCTGCTGCTGCTCCTGCTGCTGACTCTGATTCGAATGCTGCCTTTGGTCCTGCCTTGGCTCCTGCCTCGTGCCTTTGCTGCTGGCATCCTGGCAAATCTGCGGCAGCAGCAGGAAATATTCAATCTATGCGGCATGTAAGCGCAGAATCTGACTCCGAGCTCATTGTTAAAGCAAAGTCAACTGAATAAATGCAAAGCAGGGCAAATGAGCGAGATTGTTATACACTGGCAAGGGGTAATGGTGATTTTTTTGGTAGGTGTGTGTGCAATAAGCAGTAAAATAATTATTACAAATATATAGTGAACGAAATACATATGCTAAAAATGTTAAAGAAATAAATAAATTGTCCAAAGATAAGATATTTATATATAGATATTAAATTAAGCTTTGGATACTCTTGGGAATGAAAATGCTTATGCCAAATATTACATTTATTAATATTTATGCTAAATTGTTTCAATTCATAGCAATCTTTATAGCTTAAGCTATAATTTAAGGACTGTTTTCTAATGGAATTTATATTATTCAGGGAAGTCTTGGGAATCTCTCTCGAATAGTGTGGCTTGGCATATTTTCAGACACCTTTTGAGTGATATTCAATCACAAGATATTTCTGATATAACATTCTTCGGACATTCCATAGAAATTTGCCTAAGCCCGGGTTAGGGAACTCCCATTTTCGGTCTCCGAAACTAGTCCTTCTTGTCCTTGTTTTGGGTTCGCTTGTTGGCTGGCATCTCGCTGCTTGGTTACTCTCGCTCTCGCCCTGACACAGTATCTAATGACAGAATTTGTTGTCCCAGTCGCAGTCTTGCTGTCATCATCATACTTGCCCTGCTCCCGGGTCCTTGTTGGGATGTGTTTCTTTTTGGGGGGTGGAAATGGGCACCCACTCTGTTCCCGCTTGAACAGTATCATTAGGCAGTCGCTGGCGGCTCTGTGTTAAGCGTTATCATTTGTCCTTGAGCTGGTTCAACTGAGGCTGTGGCTGTGTTTGTGTGCGGAATCGCGTAAATTGTGCCCCAAAGATTAAAGGCAACAATGGCAACCACATCCTAGTCAATACACCCGACTGCCGTCCTTCGTGCCTCCCCTTCCCTGCTGCTGGTATTTCCACACCATCTTGTTGTTTCTTAATTTTTGCTTAGCTGGCAGCCGGCGAAATGTTATCTCTGTCGTTGTATGTTCATAATTCCGGCGTTGCGAGTGAAATTTAAGCAGCCCAGTCATAAATTATACTCGTGGCACCCGGGCAGAGGCACTTTCGCTTCGACTTTCGCCGGAGCACACAAATATTTGCATACTTTTTTCGGGGGAGGCGGAGGCGGGGCCCAACAGCAAGTTTCAATACGTTCCAGTCCATAATCACAGATCTGTGGAACCGCAGCGTGGCGATGCTCGATGTTGCGTCACTGAGTCACTGAGCCCCTGAGCCACTCAGCCACTCAGCCGCTGAACCGCCGAACGCCCACGCACTCGCAAATGTTCATTGCCAATAATTTCGACGGCAATTTTCATAAATTAGCCTGTCGCTTCTTCTTTCTGCTGCTTCCTGCTGCCTTGTCTCCTCTCCCGTCCTGTTGTCCTTTCCGCCTCCAAAACTGTCAACTACTTGAACTGTAATCCAAATTGTTACGCAACGCCAAACTTAAACATACTTATTTATGCAACTACAGTGGGGCGTGCCTAATGGGGACATTGAGTAAACCAAAATAAATTGGGAGTCGAAAGAGATTTGGCACTAAATTAAGCAGAAAGTTAACTATTTCTTTTAGTAAATTATAAATATACATAAAATATTCGTTAAAGCTTCGAGTCTTCCAAGAAAGTACCTAAAAGTATGCTTTGATTTAGCAAGAAGCTTCTTAGAAATAATTTAACAAACTATTTATCGACTTTCCACTGTAAAACCCCTTTCCCCTTTTCCTTTTGTAACTGAATTTACTGAGCTTTAAACTTTAATTTATGTGGAGGACACACGTACTTCAATGAATGAGTGTGTGTGTGTGTGGGGTGGCAAACAAGGGTTAAAGCCGCAATGCCAGTGAAAGTGTAAATTATCACGGTAATTAAGTAGGACTCGTACATGGATAGCTCGCTTTTCTCGCCGCCCCCACTGACTCTCTCTGTGTGTTTGTGTGTGTGCGTTCAGGCATTTTGGCTTTAGGCCGCTTTTGCGCGGCCCATAAATTTATAATTTAATGGAAAACCCACAAAGACCAACCGCAAACCCGAGTCTTCCGAAAATCTACAAGCAAAAGTTTAATTTGAATTCGAATTTGGCGAGAAAAATAATTATGCCGTTGAAATGGCACCAAACGAGGGTGGTTTGAAGGGTTAATGAAGACAATTCAATTGGGAAACTAGGAAAAATAAATACAAGAAGGATGTATCTATTTGTGATATTTTTGGGCTAAGAAAGAAAGCAAAGAAATTATATATTATACAAATAAATAAACAACTTCCAATTAAAAGTTAACAAATGTAATTTTAAATTGGATTTGCCTTTATATCTCAAATAGCATTCCTTTACCCTTAGATTAATGAGCTTAAACTGACCTTTGTCTGGTTTCTGTTCTTGGAATTTCTCTGGGAATCCTCTAAAGTGACCCTCGCATATCTGACTGACCCCATCACCGAGCCGAGCCGAACCAAAGCCAAGCCGAGCCCCTAGGGCGGCCTTGACAACTAAACCAGCCGCGAGTGTCCAGCAATTTGTAACCCCAACCCCCAGAAAAAGAGAGGGGGAAAACACCCCTGCAGCAACGCTCCCCCCTCTCTGGCAGGAGGATTGGGAAATTAATTACCGCATCATGGCGCGAAAATGGCTGCGCTAGGCTAATGCCTCAAAAGTCATGTCCAACTTTTGTGTGCTGCCGCTGTGTGCCAACTAAAAAGTTTCTAATTACGACCATGAAACCAGCCACCTTTTACCCACCGACCCCCCGCCACCACCTACACTTTTTTTATTCGCCCCGTTGATGTTTAAGTTTTTAATAACATTTGCCGCGGTGTTTCGTGTTCCGAGTTCCGAGTTCCGTATTCCGTGTTCCGTGTTCGTTCCTGCGTATTTTTCGCTTTTCACGGAGGTGCCACGAGTCCGGGGAAATAAGGACTTAGGAGCATGTTAATACAGCCAGCTGGCAGGATGGAAGCCATGTAAATGGTAATTACACTTAAAGCCATAATCCAGCTTTATGCCTAAGACGCGCGCCTCCTGCTAAGCTCCGGCTCGAAGGCTTACGTCGGAGGAGACTTAGGGCCAGGAAAAGGCGGCTGTCTCGCTGTCTCTTTTTTTTTAAGGCAGAACGCCGCCGACTCGACTCGATTTAATTTCGGCGAATTTAAGTTCAGCCAAAGATAAATATTCATATGGGTTAATTATATAAATTGTCCAATAATACACAAGGCGAAAGTTTCCCGCGGAACTTTCTGGCAGTTCGTTGCGGGAAAATGGGTGGGGGAAATTCGCAGGAGCAGCGACGGCGGCAGGAGATGTCAGGGAGTCGCAGCGAACTTTCAAGTCTGATTATCCGCATACAAAGCAGTTTGGTAGCTCTTCGGTAATCAGCTGAGAGACTAAGCTGCACTGAAACAATTTCCCATATGCCAGTTCCCTGAATCTCGGTATAACTTTGGGGCACCAAGGCGGATACTTAATCTCGATGGCTGCGGCGGCGGCTCTTACGCATTTGTTTTAAAATGGCAGCTAGGAAGCTGCGACGCCATTTTCCGCTGGCTCTTGGCGTCAATGCGCTCGTTGGCATTTAAAAGGCAGACAGTTTGCTCTAGTTGCCTCGACGCGCAATTACTTAGAAATATATATACTCCTATATACATACATACATATATATGTATGTATCTGTATCTCAATGTATGCTTGCATATTTCTGCCAAAAGTTACAACTTTCTTGGCCAAAAAAAAAAAAAAAGAAACAGAAACAGAAGGGAGCGAAGCAGACGCGCGAAGAAAGTTTTCACTTGAAATTCAAGCAATTGCTTTTGAAAAGTTTCAATTTCTGGCAGTGTGAGTGTGTCTGTGTGTGTGTGTGAGTGTGCGTGTGCGAGTTGTTAGGCAAATTCTCTTTATCCACCAAGCGCCAGACCAAAAACAGAAAACTGAAAGCCAAAAACGGAAAACGGAACAGAATGGCACTGAAGAGAGAGAGAGAGAGTGAGGGAAATAAACGAAATAAAGCCAAACCCGAGCTCAGAGTCTGAGCTCAGCACTGAGCGTTCGTTGAGCGAAAAAAAGTTGGTTAATGAAATTGTGTCAGCGGGTTTCGGCTTGTCCCGCTCGAAAGGCATCAAGAGTGACATAAAACACAAAACGAAATCAAGCGCGCACTTGAGCCAAATTAATTGTTGAAACAACGTTTCCACAGTCCCTCCTGCAGAGAGAGAAATCAGGGTTATTTTACAAAGAATTCCAAGGGGGTTTCATGCGGAAATAGTAACCATAAAAATATTAATTTAAAGACCTACTTTAATTTAAGGTATAGATATAGTTAGACGCCTTCAAAAGCCCTTTAACTGCGTTTCCAAATACCTCAAAAATATCTATAAATAACTTTCTCAAACCACAACCTTAATACTCTACCCTATTTCCTGTGCACTCCCCTCCTCCTTAGTCCCAATTTGAACCCTCTTTTCAAGTAAGAAACGGAGACCAAGTTGTAATTACGCTGAGCGAAGGGCGGCAAGTCACTCACTCAGTTAGCCGGGCACTTGTCGCGCTTTTTTTTGTTGCTTTCGGCCACCGGACAAAACAGCTCGTTAGCCAAAAGGAAAACCCTTTCAGATCATAATCAGTCGCCGTCCCTCTCGATACGCGCGATGATGGGTCAAAGTTTTTTTTTTTTGGCGAAGCAAGCAAGCAAGCAAGGAAGACAAAGGTAAATCACAAAAACATTTGCATACACTTTCAGCCACGAAAGGTAAAAGTAAGGCTAAGCCGTTAAGTTGACTTCGGCCTGTCTTTAATAGTCAGCCATGACGCGGCAGGACCCGCGGTTCAAGAAAGTTGCCCGCTGTCGAAATAGCTGAAGAAGAGGAGAGAAAAAATTATAGCAGACGAGGTGAAAAGTTGCAAATTGGAAAAGCAGGAAGAAGCTGCCAAGAGCAGGAGGGTCCCCGGCTTGGAGCCTCACCGACAGGCGGGGCTGCTAAGTGCAGCTAAAAAGTGTCTGAGAGTTGCAGTTCGGGCTTAGCCCACATGTGTCACACGGAGAATAATTTTTGGAAAAGTTTAAAAATATCTAAGGAATGAAGAGGAAGTCTTAGGCTTTTAAAGAAATTGTCTGCAGTCTTTGAACATTTTTTGCAACACCCAAAACAAATAAAATCGCTCGTTATAAAGGTCATAACATTTCTTACTTAAATATCACCTTAAATATTATCTTAATGTGGACGTAAACAAGAAGCTGAATGCGAAGGTCAGAGAATAAAGTATGAAATACGTATAAATGTATTTCACATTTTGTGGAAAGCTTTATGTACATTTCCACAAGAAGGTCAGAGTTAAAGCCAGGAAATTTCTATAAATACATACAGTCAAAGGAAATATGCATGAAGGAAGTTACGAAATATTAAATATTAATATTAAGTTAGGTAAGAACAAGAGGTAATATATATTTCAGAAACAAAGCAACTTTAAAGACTTATATTTTAGGAATTTATTTACTTATTAAATTAACAACATATACTTCAAATAAACTATTAATCCTTCCGCTATTTATCAGTTATTTATTCATATAGTTTCTCTTATAAAAATTCGCCCAAACTAACCCCGACTTCCTCTTGAATCCCCAAACTTAACTCCCGACTTAACTATAACGATTTTTGGCTCAGTGAACTGGCACACATGTCCATGTCTTCGCATTTGCCATTGCCAAAAGGCGGCGCCTCCTCTGAATTATGTAGAATTTACGTGCTTTCAGCGCTTAAAGTGCAGCCATGTGCCCGAGTGTGTATGTGTGTGTGTGTATCCTTTGCGGGCGATGGTGGTGTGCGAGTGTGTGTGCCAGTGTGTGTGGAAGGGACCATTAGTTTTTGTGCTGATTATTATGGCTGCCGCAGCTCGGGCACGGAAGGATAGAGGCTCTTGCAGTTACAGGATGGGTCATGGAATGGAAGGACGCCCACGTGGCGTTGCATTTGTAACAGGTGAGCTTTATGGCTCTGTTACCGTTGCATTCAGCGTGTGGGCGTGTGTGTGCCCCTGCATGTTTCGTATTAAATTATGCTTGCCAACGCGTTTTCAGTGCCCCCTTGGCCGCCGCCGCCGTGGCCGCCGCCTTGCCACATGTGTGTAGGCCTTGACCCGGGCTCAGTTTTCAGCAGGAGCAGGATCCTGTGCACGACGTCTGATTGCCCCGCTTTCTTGCGCCCCCCTTTGGAGTCTGGTTTATTCAAAATTATGATGCTGGCAATGAAGACACATGGGTAAACGATTCCCTGTCTCGCTGCTTCGGCTCCTTTGGCTCCTCGGGCTTCTGTTAGCTCCTTTTAGCTCCTTTGCACCTGCTCGTCAATCATCGCGCGTCATTAACAAATGCATCCTTTATCCCTGTGTGCCTGTCTGTCGGCGTTTGTGTGGCAAACAGCTTTCGCTTTGTCATCCGCCATTGTCAATCGATTATCTTATTGCCCCCCACACAGGCTCAAATTACTGAAGGAGTCCTTTTTCCAGGAATAAATATGGGTAGAGTTGGAGGAACTATTACCTCAGCAGGTGAGTTATTCTTAGCTATTTTTTCTTGGAAATAAAATGTATAAGAAGCCTAGTAAGTAATCATAAAAATAGCAGATAAATAAAGGAACTGAACTAAATAAATAGTATGAAGGTTATAATATATTATATATATTATTATTTATATATTATTATTTATTTATTATTGATTTCCCAGCACTACAAGTGTTACTTATAATTTAGTGTGCTAGTCACGTGATTATACATTTTAAACAAAAATACTTTAACTTATATACTACAAAAAAATCACTAGGAATACACATTTTTAAAATAATACATT
>JAEIIU010057164.1:0-30887 GCA_018874675.1 Drosophila baimaii | reverse complement strand
GTCCATATAGTTGTACTCTTTCGTTCATACATTTTTATTTAAATCTTGGCGGCATATTCAAGCGAGCAGTAAAAGACTTTATTCAGAATTACCAAACAATCCCACTATAGCCAAGTAAAAATTGCCTAAAAAATACTGATTAATTGAAAATTTATACTGAATATCGACTGTATTTTCCGAAAATACTGGAAAAAGTCGCTACAGCAGCGCAACAGCGATTTTTTCCTTTCTCTGTCCAGCACATCTCATCCTTATGGGGAAAAAAGTCGCTGAAGCGACTTTCTGCCGCTTAAGCTGTTGCACCCCCAGTGTAAACACAGTATAAAGTGACGGGACAGAAACATCGATGATTTCAAATTTCAAAAACATCGATGCATCGATGTTTTCATCGATGTTTTTACATCTCTAAGCTAAGCAGGCTTTGCAAAATAGACGAAGGGCCCAAAAAATTGACTAAAACAATGACAAAAATGGCCCTGCGCTAAGGTGTTTACCGTGCACCTGCCCGCCCAACGAGGTGAAGAAGTCAGCGGAGAGCAGCGACATCGAAAAGTGCTTGGCAATCTGGCCAGCGGAGCCAGTGAATCACTTGCAGATAAAGAAATCCCTTACGGATCGTACGTTGGTTCAAGAGGGGAGGGAGGAGCAGCCACAATAGCAGCGTCACCCAGCGTTCCCAGTACCAGTCCGCTCCAGCTGCTGGAGGTCACATCCACGCCCAGAGATCGTCGCGCCATCATCGATTTGGTAGGGCACATAAATAGCATGGGCAACGACGACCACCGACGGAGGAAGACACCCTGCGGCTTCTGCATGGCGGTCTTCAAGTGGATCCCGGTGCTGTTTATCACCGCGGTGATAGCTTGGTCCTACTACGCCTATGTGGTGGAGCTGTGCATCCGTAAGAGCGCACGTACTTCGTCTTAGAACCATTAATAATGTTCTCTCTATTGGCAGGCAACTCGGAGAACGGCATTGGCATGATCTTTATGCTCCTCTTCTACCACATTTCCCTGACTCTGTTCATGTGGTCCTACTGGCGCACCATTATGACCTCCGTGGGCCGAATTCCAGAGCAGGTAAGAGTGAGTCACTGATCGTTGGGGAGAACCCAGTTAAGACTTTTGTTTATCTATTTTCTCAGTGGCGAATTCCGGACGAGGAAGTAACGCGACTGTTTAGGGCCGACAGCCCCGAGACCCAGAAACGCATTCTTAACAACTTTGCTCGCAATCTGCCAGTCACAAATCGGTAAGGAAGTCGTAAAGAACAAAGCTGATAACGTATCAAAACCCCCACTCGCATGATATATCGGAAAGTTATATAGAGTTGTATTGAGAAACCTTTGGAAACTTTGGAACTTAATAGATAAGTTATTTATTTTTGTTATTTTCTTTATTAAGTTGGAAAATCTAAGGAAATTCCTTGGTATAACAGTCAAGGCATAACATTCTGATATGTTTTGATAAGGTTTAAAGATATTAACGTGATTAATTGAAGAATTTACCCCTTACAAAGGCATGTTATCTTGTAACTATCCATTATCAGTTGAAACTAATGGAAATACTTAACTTCGCTTTAGTTTAGGTATATTTTTCAATGAAAATCAAGCTCCTTAACTCGATAAGATTCTTAATTATTTACTCTGTAAGGTTTTCACCCCCCACAACTTCAATATTTAATATGATTTCAGCACCATGAATGGCTCGGTGCGGTTCTGTGAGAAATGCAAGATCGTCAAGCCGGACAGGGCACATCACTGCAGCGTTTGCAGCTGCTGTGTGCTCAAGATGGACCACCACTGCCCCTGGGTGAACAATTGCGTCAACTTCTACAACTACAAGTACTTTGTGCTCTTCCTGGGCTATGCCCTCGTCTACTGCCTGTACGTGGCCTTCACCACGCTGCATGACTTTGTGCAGTTCTGGAAGGTAGGTGCCGTAAGTTTCAGATCGTTCTACTTTCTACTACTCCCTATATATACCATTTATACTATATGCCCGATTGCATGCGAACACCTGTAGTTAATATGAATGTTTTTCTCGTTCCGCTGTAATGTTTTTTGTCCAAAAATTGTACTTGCACTCACTGATTCAAGTACGAAAATAATGCACAGGGCCAGTTGAACAGCGGCGGCGGCATGGGACGCTTTCACATCTTGTTCCTGTTCTTCATCGCCATTATGTTTGCCATTAGTTTGGTGAGTTTGTTTGGCTACCACATCTACCTGGTGCTGGTCAATCGGACAACGTTGGGTGAGTAATGAATGCTAAATAGGGTCTTCGGATGTCAATTTTAAATGTGTGTTTGTTTCCCCATTTAGAGTCGTTTCGTGCTCCCATCTTTCGCGTTGGCGGCCCCGATAAAAATGGCTACAACCTGGGAAGATTTGCCAATTTCTGCGAGGTGTTCGGCGACGACTGGCAGTACTGGCTACTGCCTGTCTTCTCCAGGTATGTCAAGATCATGTAACTCCCACACTGTCTTCAATCTTTGGCATTCTCACATTCCCATTACTATTACTAATCCTTGCTGCACTAGAAGCTCTCTTTCTCACACACTTTTTAGTTGTTGTTCTTGTGCGCTTTTGTTTACTTCATTATTTTGGCTTTTTTATGTTGAATTTGGCAAATTAAAGGCATGCATTGAGCGTTCATGCTTAGTAGTTAGGCACCTTTGATCCTATTCTTGTGTGAAAGCAACTGAAAAAAAAACACTAAATTTAGATTAATTAACCTTTATAATTTGTGTAAGACAAAGTGATAACTCTGTATGTCCCAAAAAAAATTATATAACTGAGAGCGGAAAGCAACTACGCAAAGTTGCCGCTCTTCTTTTGTAACATAGCTGTAAGCCCAATCCAAATTTTCACTTCATTTCACTTTTGTTGTTTCTGTTTGTAAATAAATAAATAAAATGAGTATAAAAGAGAAGCCATAAACAGCAAGTCTTAGAGATACAATAAACTAAAACTCAGTTGTGAATTGTTTCCGGGATTAAGTGACTAATTTTAAATGTTAAAGTTCGCTTGGGATTCGTCTAGAGAATCCGCCCGTAGAATATCAAGCGCGCTATATTATTAACAAAGACATTTTATTAACAAGATGCGTTACGATTATAAATTTGAATTGTCATCTGCAATCTGGAATTATTAAGCTGGCGACGAAAATGGGGCTCTTTTCCCACGTAAAAATCAAAAAATAGAGTCATCTTCCTCCTCTCTCGATGAGACTACCTTATCTAATTATATCATGGTCTGTAGCCAGCGCTAGAGCCAGCAAAAATCTAAAAACAAAGTCCTCATCCTCTTCTGTTGATGAGACTACCTTATCTAATTATATCATGACCAGCAAAAATCGTATGGCGTTGTGCATCTTATTGTTAAATTAGTCTTTGCTATTACTCAGCTTACTAAAAACCTAAACACTGCCACAATACACGATCAGTTGATCCCATATTTGTCTCCACATATATTTTGTGCAAAATTATATAACAACCAAACAACAAAAACAACAACAACAACATCAGCTACAACTACAACAAGCTAAACTGTAAAAAGCGCAAAAATCGAAAAAAAGAAGTCTAACAAAAAGCCAAACAAACAAACAAATATTTCTGTTTAAAACTCTCTGTTTAACGCAAATACCCCTCCCCACCTTCTGCTTATTCACAACCATGGACTTAGTCGCGGTGATGGCTACAGCTATCCAACCTCCAGTGACCAGAGTCGAGGGTCCAATACCGACACCAGCATCGCCGTTGCCGCCACCGCCTCGCCCGCCCAGCGGTACGATGCCATGGGAGAGACAGCGTCCAGCAGGTTAGATGGCAATCCGACAGATAAGTTGATTGACGCTATTCCCCACGACTCCACTAACCACCACAACCACCACCACCAATCGCCTCATCAAGTAAGAAGCATCAGAGACCAGATGTTGCAGCAGCTGGGAGACCCAAGCCCGCCCCACCTCCACGCCCTGGACGAGCGGTTGGAGCAGCAGCAGCAGTCCCAGCCGGAGCCGGTGGCAAACGGCCAGTCATCAAGCTACAGCATGGCAGCAGCCAAGTCTAGTCAGCCGTTGAATTCGGAGGGAGCTGTGTTTATCGAAATGGTCGGAGATCAGCCCCAGAAAGGAGCTGATCCTGTCAAGAACTCAACGCGCCCGCCCAACGGCGATCTGCCAGTGTGAATGTCGCTAAAAGTATCCTGATTGTTTCCTTAGATGTAGATGTATTGTGTACTATATATCCGAGTAAACTGCCAGAGAATTGTGAGCGTCGAGCGGTTCGTAGTAGGCCAATAAGTGTTACCTCCAAAAGCGATTCATCCGATGTACAACTTAGGCTACCTTTAAGGGCTGGGACCACAACAAGCACCACTTTCAGTAGCCAGATTCGATTAAGCTTAGGCGTAGGGTTTTTAAAATATATATTCAAGCATTTATCGCTGTTTCGATCGATCGAATTTTGTAATTGAAATTAAACGAAAGCAAATACTACTTGGCAATATGTGGGTAGAATCCCGGTAGTTAAGATGGTTATCCCATTGAGAGATTTTGTAACTTGTTAACGCATTAAACCAATCACACACACACACATTTGTACACCTTGTAGATATTAACCTATCTCCAGGACTTAAACTACACGATAAGCCAGGAGATTTCAGTACATAAACACACAAGAAATTTAGGCATTTCTCCATTTGCTTTTAATTAATATGTAGTTTAGTTAGTTACTGTTTGCTATTTGATTTTTATACTTTTTGATATGATGTTTGATTCTTTTGTACTGCTAATTATACCTAAATGCATATATATATATATTATTTTGAACGAACTTGTGTAAGAACGACAACGAACCTAGGGTGGATGCGAAAATATATTTCGAGAGCAGCGACGAAGGTTTGTTTTTAATTTGCCAAAATGACGAAAAGTCCAACTGCTTTTGCACTGCAACGATTGATCAATCGAATACGGCACAGCGCACTCTCTCACAATCAATCATTATTTTCCCACTCCGATCTTCTGTGATCCGTAACACATATAACATATATAATATCTTTGCTGATCGAACATACATAATGCACGAACATCTCTTAGCTTCGGCGACGGCATTAGCTATCCCATTCGTCACCTGGAGGAGGACACCGAATCCCTGTTGGGCTATCACAGCGACACGCGCATCGAGCTGGAGGAGGACTTCCTGCCAGAGCCGCGGTTCCAGGACTCGATTCCATAGCTAATCATGACCAGCGACAATGTGGCGACCTACTACATTTAGAGATTCCGTATTTTCGAAACTCCCTTTCTCGACATTCCTCATATTCTGTGTGTAAATAAGCGGGGGCGTCCATCCTATAGGGACATTATGTTTAAGCAATCAAAGAGCATGTACATGTATGTAAGTAATATTATTTAGTGCAAGAACAAATCTGTCTGTCGTTGGGGATAAAGTATATGCAAAGGCGCTGGAAATACTAAGATGCGTTACGACCATGCATTTGAATTGCCATGTGCAAGCAATTTTTCTGTCTCACGTTCTTTCCATTCTCACAAAGTTGAGAGTAAAAATCTACAAATAAAATGCGCTTGCTGCCGTTCCAATGGAGACAGATAGAGCGCGCTCTATTGCTGCAAACACGGTTGCCATGGAGACAGAGTGAACGAGCCTCTATAGAGCACGCTCTCTCTGTTTCCATGGCAACCGTCTTTGATAGATCGTTCGCTATGTCCTACACGAAAAATGCGTGTGCAAAAAATCGTATGGCGTTCGGAGTTTTAGTAAGTAGTCTATGGTCTAGACTACAAAGATGAGTAACGACCATACATTTGAATTGTCATATGCAAGCAATTTGTATACCTACAAGAGAGCGACTGGCTCTCAAGCGCTCTCTCTCTGTCTCTATAACAACAGAACCTGTACCCAGCGCTCAAAATCCGTGTGCAAAGAAATCGTATGGCGTGCGCAGCACCTTAGTAAATAAAGCGTCTTTGATAGCGCATTAAGTTTAAGCAATCAAAGAGCATGTACATGTCTGTAAGTAATATTATTTAGCGCAAGAACAAATCTGTCTGTCGTTGGGGATATAAAGTATAATGGTTAAAACTTGCTTTGACATTCGCGTTGGAAATTTTAAAACGTATTAATTTAGTGCGTAAGTAGACAGTTATTAGAACAAACGATTTCGAACAAATGGTAATGTCAATATCCGGAATACACAGCTAGTTATGCAAGCAACCAAGTACACATTATATAGGATAAATATGCATACATATGAGTGCATATGTATGTATGTAGTTAAAAGTCTAGTGGGGAAAACAATAATAAAATCAAAAGAAGGAAACTTTAAGCAACACACATATGGATCTGTATATTTACAAAAATAAAAGTCAAAATATTCCAATTAATCGAATCGACTCAAGTCATTATGTGATCCCGCAGGCTGCTTTGTCCCGGGAACTGTGCTAGAGGAAACCACTTCAAAGTCATCATCATAAACTGCAGGGGCTGTCGCTTCCGAGTTCTCTGAGGGGTCCGAGAAAGGGTTAGCCGTTTGCCGAGCTACCTTGGGAGCTGGTTTCGGGGATGGCTTTGGAGCAGCGGTCTCCGTGGCGACTGGTGCTTCAGGAATTTCCTCCTCCGCCACCAGCTTTCGTTTTTTCTGCTTTTTGCTAACCAAAGCGTCGCGGCCCACAGCTATGCCGGTGTCCTCGCTTCGAGGCAGCAGATCACTCAGATCGGTCTCCACGTCGGCCACTGCCGGCTGCAGTTTCTCCTGCAGTGCTGCCAAGGCTATCAGCAAGGCTTCCTCTGTGCGAATAGTTCGCGATCCTTGGCGGGGAAGGACATTGACATAGTGATCGAACAGCAACTCTGGATCGTCCACGGTCAGCTTCTCATCGTTAGCCAGCGCAGATTCGAGGCCTTGCAGTCCGCCAAAGACGATGAGCATGTGTTTGTAGCTATAGGATCGGTTGGGCACCTCATGCACGTTGGTTCCCCGATCCGACGTTCCCAGCGTCACATCGTAACCGGATTCGTAGGGGGACTTGGTGAAAATCTCCGTCAGTGAGTGGGCAATGCGCACCTGGTAGCCCCAATAGACGCCCGTCTCCCGACGCGGCTCATCCGGACTGACAAGGGTGCCACGCTGCTTTCTGCTGGTCTCTGGAAGCAAGGGGAGTGAGTTTGGGTTCAAGGAGATCATATTTTATCTCGGGAGCACATACCACTAGCAGGATCCATTCTCACAGTCACCCTCACACCCGGCTCAATGGCCTTATCCACCAGCACGTCGTTGAGCAGTCCCACGTTCGCATAGCTCTGGCCCTCCTTCGCCTTCTTGTCGCAGATGACGCCCTCGCGGTAGCGGAACTTGCTCTGCTGTCGCAGGTGATGCGGCGTATCCAGCGGATTCAGCAGACCGGAGTACTTGAGATCCTTGTGTAGCGGAAAGAAGTACTTGCGCAGGTACTGCGGACACTCCAAATACTGCAGGATGCGGGCCAACTGCAAGGAGCTGCTGCGCACCGTGCCAGTGCCACTGCCCTCCGCCTCAGGCTCGTAGCTGCGCTTAGTCTCGCGGGCGGTGGCAATGCCCACGTCGTCGAAGACGATCACCTCGTTCACCCGGAAGATGCAGGCAGCGCGGGCTATTTGGCCGGCAACGTAGGCTCGCAGCTCGTTAGACTGGGCATTCTCCAGAATGGAGCCCGGCACCGCTATGCTTAGCGTGGACGGGTTAGGATTTGCCTTCGCTTGCGGTTCACTTGCGTCCACCGCCACCTTAGGCTGCTTCAGCTCCTTGAGCAGTTTCTCCTGCTTGCGTTGGCGCTTCAGCGCCTTGCGCTCCTCGTTGACCTTCTTCCAGGACTTGTGCGGCTCCGTGGGCCTGCCATTGCTGCTGGCGGTGGGTGCAGCTGGCATTATTAAAATAAACAATTGGTGGAATCTCGCTTGGATCGCCGAACGCACGTGTAAACAGAAAAACAATGGTTCAGAGTTACCAGACGGTCATTCATCGTATATTCATCGAGTAATTCATCTGGCAACGCTGCCAAACAAACAATCGATTATCGATAGTACCGGCCGTCGACGTTCTCACATCACTGCTGTCTACCTTTTTCTACGCGTCTCGAAAATTTTAACTGTCCGCGAGAGTATTCACAAATTTAAGCGTTTTAGCCGGATTACCGTTTGCGCACCTTGACTTGGACACCTGATTGACAAAGGTTAACTACCACAAACATGGATCTCAGCGATCCGCAATCCCTGGGCGGCATACTGCAGCCAGACGAGCTAAAACTCGTGCCGGAAGACATCCAAAAGAAGCTGTCGGCGCACATTGAAAAATTAACAGATGAGTATTGCAAGGAGAGAGCCGCCGCCAACCGGCTGGGTAAGTAATATAATAAGTGCATAGATATAACCTCCATCAGCTTATGCTGCATGCTTTCTGCAGTTGCCGGCCCCGCTGGTGTCTCAGTTGTCACTGTCTTGCAGCCTGCACAAACACGAATACTCGTGTCTAGGCTGCAGTTGGTAATATGCGCAATTACGCTGCCAAAATAAAAGTAATTTTGCATATTTTTTGTCATGCTGCAATGCATTTTCTTTATACCCGGCTGGCTTGTTGCACATTTCAGCAATGGCCGCTGTAAATTTCGCAAATGTCCGCCGCCGGTGTGGTCACACTAAAAAAGTATGATTTCTAAGCAAGTCGGGGAATTTGCTGTCAATTCATTCTTTATCTTGAAGTCCTGTGAAGCATTTGAATTCAGTCAAATAAGTTCTCTGAAGAGTTCAGATCATTTTTTATTGTTGAGTTTACAATATTTTGTTCAGATTTTCTAGATTTTGGCTATAAAAATAATTGAAAACTGCCGTGGGTGCATTTGTTATCTGTAATAATTCAAACGCGAACATTTTTCTAAAAAGATAAAGGCAGGTTAATCGTTTAAAATACAAATGAAAGATACAAAATACGGTAATAATTTGTTATACGTTTAATTCTTCTTTCTTTCTTTCTTTCTTTCTTTCTGATAAACGTAACCGCTCGTGCACCAGTCGACTCCTGCAATGTATCTTTCTTTTCCGTTTTTCTCAAAACGCAGTTGTTTTCTTATATATTCCTATACCCATTCCTGTTTTAAAACTAATAAATGAACTTTTCTTTCTGTCAGAGGAAGCTGAGCAACAGAGCGCAGAGCTGCAAGCAACGATTGCTGACTACACAATAAAATTCAATGACTACGAGCAGAATGTATCCGAGTTGCGCACGCAGCTGGACCAAGCGATTGCGGAAAGAAACAAGCACCTCGAGAGCGTCAAAGTCTACGAACAGAACGAACAGAGTCTGCGCAGCGAGAAGACCGCGGCCCTCGAAGAACATGACTCGCTGATGCGGGTGATCGAGCGCCAGCAGGCCGAGTTGGAACGCCTGAAGCTGGATCTGCACAACTACCAGCAGCAGTTGAACACCGCCATTGTGGCCAAGTGTGAGGCCATTGCCCGCGTGGACGAGATCCAGAGCAAGGAGGTGGCCCTGGAGATCAAGGAGCGTCGCCACGAGAGCGAACGTACCATGCACCAGCAGGAGATCCAGCTACTCAGCAGCGATCTCAATCGCAGCAATGCCGAGCTCCAGAACATCCGGCGCGAGCACTCTCTGTCCACAATGCAGCTGGAGACGCGTGTCAAGGAGAAGAGCGACGCCCTGCAGCTGCTGCAGAGGGAATACACACAGTCCCTGAAGGCCAACGCTGAACTGAAGGCAAAGGTCGAGGAGCAGACTGAGACCATCTTCAAACACAACCAGTCTATGGAGATCCATGTGCAGAACATGATGAAGGAAATCGATGCCAAGGACAAGCTGGTCGAGATCCTAAAGAGCGCCGAGACCAACAACGATGTCGAGCGCCATGAGCTTCTGCGCGGCATTGAGGAACTGAAGCGTATGATTCAAGGGGCGCACGATGAATACGCCCAGCTGGAGGCGCAGCTGGTGGCCGTGAAGCAGGAGCATGCCGCTGAGGTGGAGGAGCTGAATGTGAAGATTGCGGGCTTGAAGCGGGAGATCGTCGGCGCTAACGAGTTGCTCAAGGAGGCCCAGGAGCGCAGCCTGGAGAGCGCCATTTGCCAGTTGGCACCCAGTGCTGCCGTGGCCAGTCGCCTCATGCGCTGCGACATGTCCCTGACCGAACTGTACTCGAAGTATGCCAAGATCAGCGAGGAACTGGAGCAGCGCAACCGTGAGAATTCCCAACTGAAGCTGCAGATGAAGTCCATACTGGAGGAGATAAGCGAGAACGCTCCTTTGGTGCAGAAGCAGAGCGACGACCACCAGAAGCTGATCGAGACGCATGCACGGCTCACCGAGCAGCGCAACCAGCTGGCCGAGGAGAATCTCTCGCTCGAGCACAAGCTGGAGAGGACCGCCTTCGATCTGAGTCATAGCCAGAAGGAGGCCAGGAAGCTGAAGCAGACGCACAGCGATCTCAGCCGTCAGGTGTGCGTGCTGCTGGACGAAGTGAACTGCCTGCGGATCGGAGTGACAAACAGTCGCAACCGGTCGGAACGCAACGACGAAGCGAACCTGTCCAGCGACAGCCTCATCACCAATAGGCTGGTAACCTTCGAGTCCATTCAGGAGCTGCAGGAAAAGAATATCAAGCTGGTGGACCTCACCCGGGAGCTTACCTCGGTTTTGGAGGAGAACGAGAATAGCCTGGACAAGCTCGCGCTGGAGAAGTGTCAAGAGAAGCTAAAGAAGGCCAACGAGCGCATCGCCGACTGGGAGGAGGTGCTGTCCCAGAAGAACGAATCGATCGCCACGCTGCTTGACAAGTGTGAGCGCTACAAAAAGTTTTACTTTGCCTCCCAGAAGAAGCTGGGCAAGAAGCCCGAGGATATAGACAGTTCCAGCCTGGCCCTCGACGAATCATTGCCGCTGGACACATCCACGAAGTCCGCAGCCCAACTGGAGGAGGTTGGCAAGCTGGAGCAGCGTTTGCGCTCCTTGGAGCTGCAGCTGGAGACAGAGACCAAGAAGTATGCTTCGCTGAAGGAGAACTACGACTACTACACCAGCGAGAAGCGCAAGAACGACGCCCTGGCCCAGGAGCAGTTCGATTCCATGCGCAAGGAGGTGCGCGAGCTGACCAGTACCAACTGCAAGCTGATGAACACCACCGAATTCCAGACGGAGCAGATCGAGCTGCTGCACAACAACATTGTCACTTACCAGCAGCAGGTGGCCACTCTGGAGGAGCGCACCAAGGCCTACGAGAAGACCATTATCAAGCACGAGCAGACGGTGCTCATGCTCAAGGACGAGGTCATGGCTGGCCATCGCAAGCACGCCGCTGCCGATTCAGAGGCTCACAGTCTGCGCCAGGAGAACCGCATCCTCAAGGACACCACGTCGCGCCTGCAAATCGAAAAGGAGGCCTACCACCGCGAGCAGCAGAGCCAGTCGCTGCTCTTGAACAATCTGGAGTTCATCAAGGCCAATCTGGAGCGCTCCGAGATGGAGGGACGCCAGCGTTTGGAGCAGCGCCTGGACGACAGTGTACGCGAGCTGGCCGCCCAGCGTCGCCACTTCCAGGAGAAGGAAGAGAAGTTCCTCGAGTCCGTTAACGGTTACAAGCGGCAGACGGAGACGGCCATTAAGCTCAAGGAGGAGCAGAAGCAGCTGGCCGACAAGTGGCAGGCTGAGCTGCAGAGCGTTCGCGAAGAGCTGGCCAAGAGGGATGGCGTAGTCGACGACCTGAGCAAGAAGCTGCAGGAGAGCCTCACGCCATCCTTTGGCGAAAATCCCATCTCGGCGGCCAACAAGAAGGCCCGGGAATTCGAGCTGAAGTTCAACCATGCCACTGTGGAGATTGAGTCGCTCACCAAGGCGCTGGCCAAGGCTCGCGAGCATGGCGATCAGTTCCGCAAGATGTCCGAGACCACGGAGAGTGAGATCAAGCGCCTGCACGAAATCCACAGCGAGCTGGTGGCCAGTCAGGAGGAGGAAATCAAGAAGCTCAAGAGTTCCGAAGCAGAGCTTAAGACCCGCATCACCGACCTGGAGGCGGAGGCCATGCTGTCCAATGTCACCGAGCAGAGCAAGTCGATCAACCAGTCGGATCAGCTGAAGTTGGCTCAGGAGGAGCTGAAGGGCGTCTTGGAGAAGCTCACGGAGTCGGGCCGCACTATTCGCGACTTGCGCGCCGAAAACTCCGCGCTGGCCGGGTCTCTCAATGCCGTGGAGATGAAGTACGCCAACGAGATGGTCCTGCACTCGTCGGATATCCAGGAGTTGACCCGCTACAAGGCGGACTTCTTCAAGGTCCACGACGAGCTAAATCAGCTGAAGTCGGGACGCGAGTCTCTGCAGGCCGCTCACGATGAGCTGCTGCGTGCAAATGCCGAGGCCCAGAGGCAGCTGAATAGCGAGCGGGAGGAGGCGGAGCAACGGGTGATGGATCTACATGCCTTGACAGCCAGTCTGCACAATCAAATCGAAGCGCTCACCTCCAAAATGACGGCGCTCGCCAGTCGAGGCCCCGAGCAAAACACATCTCTGTTGAATGAGTCGGTGGGGGCAGATGCTGACCAGAGCCTGAATACCTCTGGCCTGGCGGATGGTGGCGAGGAAATGAAGAACAACCAGCAGTTGCTGCTGATCATCAAGTTCCTGCGCAAGGAGAAGGATCTGTTTGCGGCCAAACTGGACATACTCAAGGCGGAGAATGCACGTCTGAGCACGGAGCACACGATTCAGCAGAAGAAAATGGACGAGCTGAATGGCTATCTCAACCAGGAGCGTACCAAGAGTCAGACCGACTTGGTCTCGGCCAACAAGCACGAGGAGGTGCTGCGCAAGATCGAGACCCTCAATGCCATCACGGACAGCAATCGCATTTTGCGCGACGAGCGCGATGCTCTCATCCTGCGGGTCACCGAGCTCAACGTGGCCAAGAGCAATGCGGAGAAGGAGCTGTTCCCGCTGCAGTGCAGAAACAAGGAGCTCTCGTCGAAGGTCGAGGAGCTTAATGTGGAGACAAGCTCGCTGCGCACCGAAGCCATCAAATGGCGCCAGCGTGCCAATGTCCTGGTGGAGAAGAGCAACCGCAACCCGGAGGAGTTCAAGCGGCTGCAGGGCGAGCGCGAGCACCTGGCCAAGCTGCTCACCGCCGAAAAGGAGCTGAGCAAGAAGCAGTCAGAGGAACTGGTCTCGCTGAAGCAGCGCCTGGAGACCGAGATTCCGTCGCTGAACAAGAACCTGCAGCAGCTGGACGAGGCTCGCAAGAAGCAGGCCGAGGAGTCCGTCGGCCTTAAGCAGAACAACACGCGCCAGTCGCAGGACATCATGGAGCTGAAGAATCGCCTGCTGCAGAAGGAGGAGGAGCTCCTGAAGGCCAACGAGGAGCTGGAGGCCAAGGACAAGACGATCGCCGATAAGGACACCAAGGAGCTGCAGCTGCGAAAGCTGGCCAAGCGCTACAAGGACTATTACATGGGTCTGCAGGCTCAAGCGGGCGGCTCGGAGACTGTGGCCGAGCAGGAGAAGATTCGCGGCGAGTTGGATGAGGTGAACACCCAACTGAGAGCCCTGAAGGAGGAGCACGCCAAGGTAACCAAGGAGAACGAGGAGCTGAAGAAGCGCACCGAACCCGACACGGACAGCAATGCTGTGCGCCAGGAATACAAGGCCAAGTTGGACAAACTGGTGGTGGACCTCACCGTGGCACGTACTGAGTTGGCCAACCAGGAGACCACACTGGCGGGCACCAAGTCCTCCTACGACGAGACCATTGCCCGCCTGGAGAAGGAGCTGCAGGAGAATATTGCCGCCAATAAGGACATCAACCAGCGACTGACGCGCGAGAACGAATCGCTCCACATGAGGATCAATCAGCTCACCCGTCAGCTGGGCTCGCAGCAATCCACAAAGCCCTCAACTAGTTCCGTGGCCGAGAAGGGCAACATATCCGAGAGCTCGCCCCGCACCGCCAATGTAAAGCCCATGTCGGGATCGGCCACAGTCCAGCAATCGGCCACCGTGACTCCCTGGCGTGGCGGCGAGACCCCACTGGCCAGCATCCGGCCCATTTCGGTGCAGAACAGTCGCACGGCCGCCATTCTGCCCACCAGCCAACAGCCGTCGGCTGGCTCCAGTACATCCACTTCCTCCTCATCCTCTTCCTCGTCTTCCTCGACATCCACCACCTCCGCGGCCGCCAGCGGTGGCAGCTCGGCGGCGGCTCAGACCGCTCTGGTGCCGCCTCAGCAGCAGGTGCACACCACCGCCGGCAGTGCCGCCCTAGAATCGATGGCCTCCTCTTCGCCCACATCCTCGCACACCGATTACATGCCCTCAACCAGCTCGGCGGCCGTGGCCGTGGCTGCTATCCCGCCCATGGGCGCCTCCTCCGCCGCCGAGAGTTCCCAGGAGGCGGAGAGCATCCAGCATCCGCAGCAGAACGATGCCCAGTTGTTTGTGGGCGGAGCCCAGCAGCAGGTGGTGGCTCTGGTGTCGCCACGCGTCGAGGGTTCCTCCTCGTCATCCACCTCCACATCCGCACCGAGTGCCACTGCCCCGAGTGTGCAAGATGGCGGCAACCAGAGCCAGCAGCCCAGCACCTCGGGCAGCAGCAGCAGCTCCTCGACGGTGGTTAGCAGCCACAGCCGACACACTCCCTCCAGCAGCAATGTGACCACCACCCAGGCTGGCTGCTCCTCGGTGGGCATCAAGCGTCCGCGCGACGTCGAGGGCGATTCCTCCACCACAACCGCCGAGGAGGGTGGGCCCGAGAAGATGGCCAAGATGACGAAGCGCCTGCGCGGCCCTATGCACAGTGGCGAGCTGTCGGCCGGACACATTGGCGACTCCGGCATGGACGTCGATCAGATGCCAACCTCATCGCAGCGCGATCAGGAGGATGACATCCAGGTCGTGGACTCTGACGACGAGGAGGATGTGCTGGCCGATGCCGATGATGGCCCCATCGATGGGGGCGAGGCCGAGCAGGAGGTGTATGAGGATTCCTACGAGCAGGACAACGAGATGGACGACAACGAGGGCGCCGACGAGGACAACGAGATGGCTGCCGATGCTCAGGACAACAACGAGGTGGACATCGAGGAGGTGCCCGAGCAGCAGCTGCAGGTGCAGGAAGAGATCCAGCTGCTCGATAGCCAGGCTGTGGCGGCAGTGCCCACCTCGGCTGCCTCTGCCTCCGGCCAGGAGAACAACCAGAGCCAGGCCATTAGCAGTGGCAGCGGAGAGTCCTCGAATCCGGTGACTCTGCCACAGGCTGATGCCTCCAACTGGAAGCAGGCAGCCGCCTCCACATCCTCGGCAGCGGCGCGTCGCACCGAAAGGTAGTGGGATATTGTACAATACATTGAACAACAGGAAAGCTAAATAAATAAATTTAATTGCCCCAACAGCTCCATGGAGATTGTTAGCTCGCCCCAGGTGTCCAACTTTAGTGAGCAGCCAGCCCGCTTAGAGTCTGCCGAAGTGGACGGCACAGCGGTGCCCATGGAGGGTGCCCCGGATGAGAGTGCTGGTCCCAGCAGCGATATTGCCAAAGCCAGTTCGCCGCAGAAGCAGGGCGAGGCCGGAGAAGGCAGTGGCAGCGATGCTGCCATAAAGGCGGCGGACGAGAGTGATCAGGCTGGAGGCGAAGAGGACGCCAGTGAGGCGGATGAAGCTTTTGCCGAGGACACCATGGCTTCGGGCCAAGGCGAAGACTCCCAGCCATTGGGCGGTGACAGTAAGAGCGCAACAATGCTTGAAGCGATTCATATCTAATCAGCTTTCCCTTGCAGATCCCAATGTGGGCACCAGCCAATCGGAGGTGTCCGATAATCAGGCCAATCTGGCCGAGGGCAATCCCATGGAGGAGAGCGAGGGTGCCGACGGTGTCTCCTCAGAGGGTGAGAAACAGGCAGTGGGTGTAGAGGTAAGAAGGCGTCTATCAGTGCATATACATTCGTAAATTAAACTTTTTGTTGTCCTTCCAGGAGGAGGGTCGCGAGGCGGAGGCCACCTCGCCGTCCGAGAACACACGTTTTCGCACTCTGCGCAGTGCAGTGCCAACGCGTCGCGGCAACCGCACCATGATGCGCGGCGGCAGCTCCAACAACCCCAACCGTCCGCAGCGCATTGTCTGGCAGCGGGAGACATCACCGGGCAATGTGCAGAGAGATCAGCCGCCATCCAGCAACCGCTCCTTCTCGCCACGAGCCCGCAGCCGGCGTCCCATTCGTCGCCCATCGCCAAATAACTTCAACAGTGGTGGACGCTTTCCTTAGGTAGATATGCTCGACGACGGACCTCCAGCAGACGTAGAAAGTAGGCTGACTATAATCTATTCGTGCACTGGGCCAGCGATAAGGCTCCTCGCATTTAACTATTATTAGACTTGGTAAACAGCACAGCATCCCATAGATACACCTATTACTCTACTATTCACATTCTCCAAAAAACAAGCTTCACATTAACAGAGGCCAGGACGCAAAGAGTTTCGGTTCTTGTACATTCACCTAACTATAGATTCGAGAATAAATATACATGTAATGCTCATAATGTAGATTATTTCTTCATTGAGGAGGTTCAAACAAAGACACTAGAAGTACTAAGACGCCGAACGCCATATGCATGCGCATTTTTCGCTTAGGCGTATCCCTGCAGCCTAATCTGTATGTGCACACACACAGTCGTCGGCCGCCGCTGTATACAGTTGCCATGGAGACTGAGAGAGAGAGCGGCTATAGAGCGCGCTCTTCATGGCATAACTATAGTAGGTAGCCTCATCAGCTCCTAGAAAGAGATAGCAAGAGAACGATAGCACAAATAGAGTCCTCAAAAGAGGGCAGTTCTCTCGACGAGGCTTAAATAGTTATGCCATGTTCTCAACTTTGTGAGAGCGGAAGAGCTCGCATATTGCAAATCAAGTGTATGGTCGTTACTCATCTTAGTACTTATAGAGCCTTTGGCTCAAATATATAGGCCATCTTGGAACCAAATATCGTGGCAATGACCTTAATTGGCCCCAGCCGCAACACACCGATTAATTATGCTAAACACAGCCATGTGAACATGAAACGTGATCAGAATGTCAGCTCAGCATAATTAATGTTACAGTTGGCCAGGCGGGAAATATCTATAAAAAAAACAAGTCTTGAAATATTCCAACGAAACGAAAATGATCTACTCCGATAATTGCTGTTGCTGCATCGAGCTGAGATGTGGTTGCATTCTGATAGCCATCATTGAGGTGCTCATCCGCGGGCTGGATCGTTTCTTTGTGGATCGTAAGTGCTGGGGCTTCCTTAAGGGATAGAAAATACATACTTTACTCCTTTTTCCCAAGGCGAAAGTGTGCTGGGCTTCTTTTCGCTCATCGTCAGCGGTGCCTATGTAATCTGCTGCATTTTCCTCTTCCTGGGAGCCCTGATGGTGAGTCTTTCCCTGGCTTGGCTCCTAATGGTTTCCATCTTACGAGTACTTATGCCCAGGGAGTGCGCTGTTTCCTGTTGCCATATCTATCGGTGTCCTGCCTTCGCTTCCTTATTTTGGTGGCCGAGGGCGTGTTTGTGGCCACGGATGGCGTTGTCAATGATTATGTAGTCTTTGATATAGTTCAATCAAGTAAGATTTTTTTATTTAATATGTAACTGTTGAGTTTATAGCAAAATAATACCCCTGCAGTTCTCGGTCTGTACTTCTGGCTGGTTGTCTTCTCCTACTATGAGCGCTTGAAGGCCAATGACTGAGGAAGATTAGTCTTTAAATTCGTATATTTTGTGTGTCGTTTTAAAATAAAGTTGACTTAATAAATAAATGAGTGGCAATTTCTATTTTAATAATTATTCAAAAATGTATAAAAACATTACTCCTTCGCTTGAACCCTCTCACATTATCATTACCCAATATACTTTATGGCCGCTGTTTATAATTATTATGTAGATAAGCTACATATCTCGGCAGTTGAAACTCATATGTATTCAGTAAGTGCTCTTTGATTTATTTAGCAAATATTTAGTGCTGAGCTCATTCCATGCAGCTAAAGAAGCTTATATCTTTATTATATTTAAACAAGTTGGAAAGCTACTGGGAGGTGTGAATATTTAAGACGAAAGCAAGCAAGATAGATAGAAGGCTGCAACCTTAGCTAATAATTTCTATTTTTATCATCCAAACTTTGAGTACATTTTAGGACAATTCCCTTACAGGGTAATTTTATTTAAGTCAAGGATACAAAGTTAACAAGCGTATAAAAGGATTATCCAAACAAAAACAGACAAAACTGTGTGTAAAATTGAAGAAACTTTAAATATTTTGAATTATAATTTAAGTAATTCTTTGATTAATCAAATAAAGCAATTTTTTTTTGGTTTTGAAGCCGTATACCCTCTTCCCACAGAGATCCATCCACCATCCGCCAATGGCAAGCTGAGGTGGGCATTGGAAATGGGGATCCTCTTCATAGATATTTGGCAGGAGAATATCGAGCAGTTGAGGCGAGCCCGTTAAAATATGGAGATGGGTCAGCCCAGGAGGCTGGGTATGATGTGACCTAAAAGGACAGGCAGGAAAAAAATAATATGGGGCCAAGCGGTTTGGCTTCATCAATGTGGCAGCATTTCGAGAAGCCTCACTTCTTCTTGGAGTCCTCCGTATCCACAATATGGATCAGTACATTGTGGATAACAAAAGAATGTTCCCGACATCAATTTCACATTTCAATAATAAAATGTACTTATTGCAGGCTGTTATCGGATGGTGGATGGTGTATGTGCTCTGTGGGAATCGGAGTTTCACATTCGTAAAAAATCCAAACTGTTCCACACGGATGAACTGTGTGGGATGAGGGTATAAAACTCACTCTTTCTAAATATTCACTGCTCCCGTCAAGGAAAACCTTTTGTTGAGACAACTGAATCATCATAAGGACTGATGACAAGATAAGATCCACATTCCCCCTTGAATATGTAATGATGCAACCTGGAGTTACGCCCAACAAGTGAAGATCCGGCTCCCAGCTTGATTTCGCATTCTCTAAAAACTCTCTTTAATGGCAGCGATCATAAATAATATTTACATTCATGGGCTGTGTGGACCTAACCGACAATACAAACTAGAACTGCTCGAGGGTGCGTGGGGCAGGTGGTGCTCCGTACTCCTCCGAGGGGGCGGACGGTGGTCCGTACTGGGTGGCCGGCTTGGCCTGCTGCTGCTTGTACTTGATGAAGTAAACCTCGGGCTTGCTGGGCTCCGTGGGCTCAGCGGCAGGCAGGATGACAGGCTGCTGCTCCTCGGGCTTCTTCACCAGCACATAGACGAGGGTCTTGTGCTCATCCTGCACCGGCGGTGGCAGCACCTGACGCACTGGAGTCGGCGGGTTGGGTGCCTTGATGAAGATGATCTTGTAGTGCTTCTTGGGCACCGTGGTCTGGATGGGCGCGGAGGCCGGATAGTACTCGGGCTCCTCTGGCGGCACATGCACATACACATTCTTGGTAACCAGAGCCTCGGAGGCGGCCGGTGGTCCATAGAAGGCGGCTGGTGGCCCGTAAACAGGCAAGGGCTGTGCGGGAGCCGGTGGACCGTATTCCTTCTGAGGCGCTGGTGGCGGCGGTGGTCCGTAGCGGGATTTCGGTGGCTCTGGACGGGCCAGGCAGAGGGCCAGGCTGGCGGCCAAAAGGAGGAGGACACACGGCGTCTGCATGCTGGTTTCTTCGATGGCTGGACTGCGAATGAAGCTACTGCTGCAGGTCAATCTGCCGTTTTATATGGATCCGGCGGGGCAGACGTTTGTGTAACCCCCCCGGGGCCCTGGGCCGCTTTGCATAATATTTTCGATGGATCCCAATAGCGTTACGCGGAGCTCTTCCAATCCGTGCCTGCACTCCGCGATGCATACCAATTAGCCAGCCAGCCAGCCAGGCAGCCAGCGCATTGTGCCCATTTCGGTTTCGTTTTCGATTCGGATTCCGATTCGAATTCGGATTCCCATTCGGATGCGGGTGATGAAAACGAAAACTGCAAAGGCAAATACCAAGCCACTCCAAGCTAAGATCGCAGGGAGGGGCCCGACCGACGTCACGTTCTGTCCACTGGGTCTTCCCGGCCCCTTTTTGGCCAGTATTTGCCAAAAGCATACACATTAATTGCCGATTGCGTTGTTTACGCTGTAATTTATTATATAACACGATTGACACGCTCGGCCAGGGACGGTCATTGCGATCGGTGACCTACCTACACTTTCTTCAATCCAAGAATTTGGGGCACACCGCTTGGGGTTTCTGTTTGGAGTCCTTTCTCTGGAAGTCATTTTTCTAACTAATATTAACTTGTGCTTATGGAAAGTATATCCTTTGAAATTCCTTCTAGCAATCTTCTAAAAAAGTAATTTAATATAAAATCCTTTCTAATTTGTATATTAACACATTCTTAAGCCTTAGAGCTCGCTACACTTTCTTCAATCCAAGGATTCGGGGCACACGGTTTAGGGTTTCCGCTTGGAGTCCTTTTCTTTTAATTATTTCCTAGACTTATAATAACTAGTTCTTATGAAAAGTATAACCCTTGAAATCCCTTCTAGAAATCCGCTAAAAACATAGCTTAATTAAAAATGTATAATAGTATTAAAACACTCCCTACTTCCTTATTAAGCTAGGTACGCAAAGACCTAGCGAAAACTTAAGATTTCATAATACTTAAGGTTTTCAGAGATAGCTGTGCCCAAATGCTTTGTTTTTAGTGTCAGAACATTAACATTAAGTAGAAGTAAATTCTACACATAAAAACTATCGTTTGAAACTCCTGAAAGCGAAGCAAGGAAGGATCTACTTCCGGACCAAACAGCATCATGATCTATCTACAGCGATGCTGCTGCTGCGTGGATCTGCGCATCGGCACCATTATAATCGGATTCTTGCATATTTTAATTGACATTATCGGAGGTCTGTTTGTTGGCATATTCGGGGAGTCGGGTAAGTGGGGCTTGGGGGCAGTGGAATATATATAATATCACTAACTCTAATCCTTCGATTATATCCCTACGCAGGCCATCCCGATGCTGGCCATGTGCTGTTCATCATATTCATGATGATACACGTTCTCAGCTGCGTGTTTCTGATCATCGGCAGTTTTCGCGTAAGGTCCTAGCCCCATTTTAGTGCTTAGCTATAAGTTTTAATGATTTCACGCAGCTAAGAAGCGGCTGGATGCTTTTCTACATACTGATGACCATGATCAAAATGTTGGCCATGTTCATACTGATCATCTCCGACATTATACTCAACATCTGGTTTTGGGTGATGGTCGTCTACGGCCTAATGTTGCGTGAGTACATCCGTTGGCCAGATTAGTTCCCCTTTAAGCCATCGTTTACTTTTCAGCATTTTGTCTTTACTTCTGGCTGGTGGCCTACTCCTTTTACGCCGCTCTCGGAGGTTCCCTGTTCCTCTGAACGATATCCTGCACCGTCATACGTGATTAATATAGTTTCTATTAAATTGTACGTTGTTATGGAAAGTAAAACCTTTGGGCTACCAGACTGTGCCACGCCTTGTCATTCAGTTTTTCAGATGTTTTTGTTTGGCAAAATTATAAAATGCTCCGAAAATGCTGCTATTGCATTGGATTGCGCAAGGCCTGCATATTGATCGCCCTCCTGGACGTGGTCATCAACATCGTGGTGCTCAATATAGATAGTAAGTCTGCGATTTGGAATCTCTGGAAGCGCCTAGTAATGACCACTCCGTCCATCAGAGGCGTTCACCGCCCACATCGAGCAGGCGGTGGCCATCTGTCACTGCATCGGATGCTTGTTTCTGATGGGCGGAGCCCTAATCGTAAGTTTTGCCAGGGGTTGCTGTGACTCGAAGGTGATTCCCATGACTTCCACGCAGAGATCGACCGTCCTGCTGATGTTCTATCTCATCACCAACCTGACCAACTGCCTTATCACGACGATTTACTGCATTATCCTGCTGGTAAATGAGGAGAAATCCCGAGTGTACATTATTCCGTGCTCCATGTGTTATGTATGTGAGTTGTTTTATATATACATATATACCACGCCAGAATCCATCAACTGTACCCGCTCTCCAGGCGTCGACTTATACTTCTGGGTCGTCGTCTACTCGTATTATGTTCAGGTGAAGGCACCAGCGGATGACGCAGAAGCTTGAGTACGCGCTCTACGAAGTAATCTATTAAGTTCCCCTCGTAACCTGGTCTGGGACACTCGTTTGCCAAGGACTGGGACAATGGAAGTACTAGGCAAAGACGCTGATGTGCTTATCTTTGGTTAAACAGTTTGGCACTCCCCAAGGCGATCCGTAGTTCATTTAAAAAGTATTATTTATTATCAAAAATTCCATTAAGAAGTCAATTACAAGCCATTGCCCCGTTCTTTTTTTAGTTTTCTTCATTTCCTGATTTCACAAAATGTCCAAAACAAAAGGGTTTCAACACCCCCTCGGTTGTGGGTTTTTGCTTGAGTCTGGAAAACAGATAATATTAGTTTTTGAATGTATCAATGAACTCTGAAGACTCACCTTAGCTCTCTACACCTTGCTTTGGTCTTCTCGTTGACATCCTTGATAATTTCAGTGAAATCCTTTGTGAGGGCGTCTTTGTCCATCACCTCGCAAAATCTTTGTATGTAAATACTGCCCTTTTCTATATCGCGATATGACTTCTGGCCCAAACTGGTGCTGTAGCACTTGATGTAGTAGCCGTACTCCTCGTCTACTGCATCCGCTCTCGTAGTGCTCCTGCAGGCCTGGGATATCAGGATCTTGGGCTTGCCTTGCAGGTTCCTGTTTCTGATGAGCGGTTGAAGAACGTGCTCTTCCAGGTGGTACACATCATCGTACGCACAGATGTTTTCCTCTTCATAGCCATGGCTCAGGAAAATAACGACCAATGCAGACAGGTAATCGAAATTTTCCGCTGCCACTGCAAGAAATTTGATAAGATCTTGGAGACAGTAAGGACTGACCTTCGAAATACGCACGTATCTTAATCGTTTCTTCGACCTTAGCCTTGGTGGGGTTTGGTATTACTTTGACCTGGCAGTTTAGTTGTCCAAAAGTTTTGCTCAAAGCTTCGACATCCTTTTCGGTTCCATCTCGTTTTGCGTGGGCTGGATTTTTGAATTCCTCATGGTTGAATATATAGACCAATGGAGGCTTCAGTTCCTGCTGTGGATTCTTAACAGATAACCATGTTGGTAAAGAGACACCTGCAGGCAGCTCTATATTTCCTTGAGCATCCTATTTAAGTTTACATTAAGAATGTTTCCTAAGACTGCTTCAATGGTATCGCTTTGTCAATACTCACCCGTTTAAAGACCATACTAGAGGGTTTAAACTGACGCGTTTCATTCCGTACTTCAAAGACCGATTCGCTGCTCTATACATTTAATATGAAGACAAACAAAAATGAAACAAAATAAAGTAAATTAATCTAATCTTAGTGACATACTAGTATATAATCCAACAAATATAATATATAGCGGGTCTTCCCCGAGTTAAACAACATTCAATGTCTGATAAGAATATATATGCAGGGCAACAGCTTAATCATTGCTGATAGAGGTAACTCTCTGCCATTACTCACCCACTTGAAGACCATGGATATGGGTTGAAATGCGGTAGTAACCTCCCTTAGATTCGTGCTACTGCCACTCTCCTGTTCCTGCTTGAATTGACATTACATCCGGTTAGTGCTTATATCTAAAGTTAAATAGTGATTCTTACGATTTCGAATGGAGCTCCTAACCTTAGGGCGTCCTCCTCCACACCTTCTGGCTTAAGTTCCACATGCTCCGTAGCCATTGAGAATACTTTTCAGACTGCCTTTATTTCTCTACGCTCACTGCCTCTTATCAAACGCCTGGCTTATCAGAAAGCTCTTGAAGAGTTATCAAGTTTAAGTATCAACAAGAAAACGATTTACTAATCAATTATTTGTTACCGGAATTAACACAAATTATAAACAAGTAAGAAAATTACTATCTGATGTAAATTAATGAAAATAAAAGACAAGTTTTTCATCGAATTGAAATCCAATTTTGGGACTTAGTTACCCATAAGGCCTAAAGCCCTAATAACTTAACAACAACAACAAGCTTGGCCTGTGTATGACCTATAAGAAAGTGATCACTTAATTTGAAAGAAATATCTATTATAGTTTCCGAAGTCAGTGGTTTTATAAAGCTGGATATTGGCAAATAGATTTGGCCATGATTTTGACTGAGCAATACGTACTGGGTCAAAAATCCCATCCCTGGTCTATTATAATTCTCATTCTTTGGCTTCACTTGACAACGATTACGTCAAATAAGTAGTTGTTATTATTTTTTTATTCCGATAGTATTCTTTATTGAGTTTTTTTTCCCATTTAGCTTGCGTTCTGTACATAGTCGCCAAAGCAATAGGGTCGATACATTGTGTTGGTCATGGCTGGTACTTGCTTGTAGCTCCTGCTGTAAAATTGATTGTAGTTGTATAAAAATCAAGGAAAAGAAACCGAATGTACAAGTTACCTGATTTTTACAGACTCCTCTGCGACCTTTGCATTCACATCTTCAATAATTCTGCGGAAATCCTTTGTGAGGGCATCTTGGTCCATGACCTTGCACAGCGTTTGTATGTAAATAGTTCCATCTATTTCATGGCGCCAGCTCTTGAAGCCCTCGGTGGTGCTGTAGCACTTGATGTAATCTCGGGGATCACAGCAATTTTCGGCTGGACTTGCATCTGCCGTCATGGCGCCCTTACAGGCCTGGACTATCAGGATTTTGGGTTTGCCTCGCAGCGTTTGGTTCCCGAAGAGTGGGAACAGAACGTCGTCATCCAAGTTGTAATGCTTTTGGTCGCACGTCTCGATAATTTCCTTCCGCTGGCCATGGCTCAGGATGACGACGACCAGGGCTGACTGGTGCTCGAATTTTTTGACCGCCACTGCAAGGAATTCTTTGAGTCGAGAGATATAAAAATATATTAGAATACCCACTCTTCCAGACCTCGTGCTTAACCATGGACAATGTTGGATTCTGAATTTCGTTGACTTTACATTGAAGCTTTTCAAACGTTTTCCGCAGGGACTCAACATCTCTCGAGCTACCCTTTCGTTTTACACGGCAGTCCTCATGATTAAAGATATACACTTCTGCAGGTTGGAGACTTCCGTTTGCTTGATCCACGGTCTCATAGTTCGTTGGGTACTGGCACGTAGGTTTAAGCACACCTTGGGCATCGATCGAATAGCCGAGCTCTGGAATCTACGTTATTTATTGGAAGTCTTAGGGTTACTTTTCGATTTAAAATATTGCAATACTTACTCGTTCACTTGGATCGGTCTGGACTGATCCTCCACTCCTTTTTAAGACAACCTAATAATTTCCAAGTTCTTTAATTTTGACCAAAGGACTTGGGGTGCCAATACTTACATGCTGGTGATCCGGTCCTGGAGTCCGGTCCGATTGTATCTGGCGCCTTAATATAACCTGCGGTTTTCAAAAGTCTTTAATTTAAGGGAGGGTTCTTTGAAGCACCTGTGGCAATGATATCTACATGCTGGTGATCAGGGCCTGCCGCTCGTGTAAAGGTCCCCGTGTTCTGGTCGGTTCTTAATTTGGGCTTTAGATTAACCTGAGATTTTCAAGAGCCATTTAGAAATTAGCTAAAATAGTTCAAATCCCTTGATAATATCTACATGCTGGTGATCGTTTTTTCCTGGGGTCTTGGAGTTTTCCATGGTGATTTCTGGCCATTCAACAGTTAACTGGCTGATACCTCAATATTCCGCAGCAAAGAAACCATATTGATAATGTGTATACGGACAGGTCTTTGTCAACCAATCGATAAGCTTATCACAGGAAGAAAAGCATTTCCGATGTAA
This sequence comes from Drosophila baimaii, assembly GCA_018874675.1. NCBI lineage: Eukaryota > Metazoa > Arthropoda > Insecta > Diptera > Drosophilidae > Drosophila > Drosophila baimaii. The sequence goes on along the minus strand of JAEIIU010057164.1, from coordinate 4,966 downwards.
ATTAAGTCTTATAATTTAGACATTTTAAAGATATAGGTTGATTGTTAATTACAATGATGATAAGATAACACAAAATACATTTTGGTCTAGGTTTGAGTTGAGACAATGAAGAAAGCTTACCTCGGGTAGCCTAAGTTTGTATACCCTTGCTGTTTTCCATTCCATTCATTGAAATAAATCATTTTTATTGGTGGTTTTTTAGATATTGACAGAAGCAGAGGTTTTGCCGCAAAAAATGATTAGTTATCAGAAAAGAAGTCAAAATGTGGTATAGGAACGTAGTTATATTTTTCATTCTGTTTATTTTCCGATGCAAGCTACTACATATGTATATGATATATATGCCATATATTATATGGTAACAATTTTGCTAGTCAGAAATGAAATGAAAACTATTCGAAAAACTGCATACAGATAGCTTTTCTACTGGGAAAACAGACTGAATGTTCAGACGAACACGCATATATGTATATTAGATATGTAAAGGCTGCGGATGTTTAGGCAATAAAATCTGTAGCTGTACCAGATAGCTGCGGCGTGGCAGCGTCCACTTGAGCCTGNCACAACGCGGTGCCGAAAAACACTTGACTTGTAATGTGACCTCCTGCGAGCGGTCTAAGGATGAATGTTTCCCACGATTGGGGATGTGCCGATCCGTGGGACTAGAAATAAGACTATTTTTTCAATTCACATGTTAGCTACCTAAGCTAGGACTTATTACAAATAAAATCAGTTTGAAATTATAACTCAACGAGAGAAGACGTGTTTTATTTAAACGCTCTTTTCACTGAAAGATAGGCTAGATCTACTCGGCTGTTGATGCTGATTAAGAATGGGGTTGAAAATGACTAAAATTATAATACCCATAGCAAGGGTATACAAATGCATACAACTTTCACTTCATATGTTTGTGGGTCAAGGCCCCTTTGGAAAACCAACAAAGAATTATATTTATGATTCACTTAATATATTTTTAACTATATATAATAACAAGAAAGGAAGATAACTTCAGCAATCCGACGCATACATACCCTTGCAGTTATAACAATTGTGAAATCTAAAAACACACACCAATAAAATTCTGGATGTAATGATAAAAGAATGCACTCGGTAACTGTTATTGGAGTTGAATTAACACAACATTTATGGAATCTATGTTGCCAAACATTTATCAGCATTTATTTTCCCTCTAATCTTTTTTAAAGACCTTGTAAGAAAATCAGTAAATACAAAAATATTGTTCTTCATTTAGTAGTCAAACCTATGAATATATTTAAATTACAAATTATTTTACATTTCTAAATTCATAAAATCTCCAATCTCTATCCCGTCGGTTGTGCGTACTTGCTTGTGTCTGGAAAACTGAAAATAGTACTTATTTAAATTTTACAATGAGATCTGGATACTTACCCCAGCCTTATGAACACATCTGTGGTCTTCGCGTTAACCTCTGTAATATGTAATAGCGCTGAAATCCTTTGTGAGGGCATCTTAGCCCGACACTTAAATTGTGCAAAAGTCTTGCTCCTAGTTTTTACATAATTCACGCTTTCATCATGGCTTTCGTGATCTGCTGGGAATTCCTCATGGCTTAATATGTGGGCCCATTGGGGGTCCTGTTACTGTTTGAAATCAGCAACCGATTTCGAAACAACTGAGGGTATCTCTATATTTTCCATGTCATACTGTCCTTTAATCAGAGTAATATTTAGCGGTAACTCTACTATGACTCAGCCATAGAATAGATCTGAAATCTTGGATTCCTGTGATTGCCTTCTTGTCGCTGCTGACTAAATTAGCGGTAAATCTTGGGATGTTTATTTGAGATAGTCATCTCTTTAATGTCGATTGCTGTCACAAGATCTATCCGATCCATGCCTATTGTGAGTACTTTATAAGCTGTGTCTGCTGCCTGGCATCTTTTAAAAAGTCTGCCCTATCAGAAAGCTTTTAAATGTCAGGAAGTATGTCTCATTAAAAACACGTTTTACTTCCTATCTTCTATCTATCTATGTGTATGTTAGAATGTTGGTATATGGAAATGAAATCCGTTTTTAAACAACTAAGTATGCACTAGCTCCTATAGTCTTTACAGTCAGTTGTCTCATTCAGCTGGACATAGCTAGATCGACTATATGCTGATCAAGAATATACATATTTTATAGGGTCAGAGATTTCACCTGCGTATTCTTAATCAGCGTCAACAATCTAGTTGATTTAGCCATTTTTATCTGCTCGTCTGTTGGGTCGATAGAAGTTAGGTAGTTGAATGCTGCATATAGTCTCCAAAGCAATAGGGTCGATACATTGTATTGGTCATGGCTGGAACTTGCTTGTAGCTCCTGATGTGAAATGAATTGTAGTTGCATAAAAAACAAGGAAAGATCAAGAAACCGAATGTACAAGTTACCTTAGAGACTCCTCTGCGACCTTTGCATTCACATCTTCAATAATTCTGCGGAAATCCTTTGTGAGGGCATCTTGGTCCATGACCTTGCACAGCGTTTGTATGTAAATGGTGCCATCTATTTCGTGGCGATAACTCAGGAAGCCCTCGGTGGTGCTGTAGCACTTGATGTAATCTCGGGGATCACAGCAATTCTCGATTGGACTTGCATCTGCCGTCATTGCGCCCTTACAAGCCTGGACTATGAGGATTTTGGGCTTGCCTCGCAGCGTTTGGTTACCGAAGAGAGGGAACAGAACGTCGTCATCCAAGTTGTAGTGATTTTGGTCGCACGTCTCGATAATTTCCTTCCGCTGTCCATGGCTCAGGATGACGACAACCAGGGCTGACTGGTGCTCAAATTTCTTTACCGCCACTGCAAGGAGTTCTTTGAGTCGAGAGATACAACATATTTTGGAATACCCACTCTTCCAGACCTCGTGCTTAACCATGGATAATGTTGGATTCTGAATTTCGTTGACTTTACATTGAAGCTTTTCAAACGTTTTCCGCAGTGCCTCAACATCCTTCGAGCTGCCCTCTCGATTTTTTCTACGGTCTACGAAGTCTTGATGATTAAAGATATAGACTTCTGCTGGCTGAGGTTTTCCCTTTGGATGATCCACGGTCTCAGACTTCATTGGAGGCTTGCCAGTGCATGCAGGTTTTAGTACACCTTGGGCATCGATCTATGATATATTACAGATGATTAGATTGAATCGTAGTAGATATTTCTTGAACCTACTTGCTGAGTGTCAACAGTCTGGTGATTATTTCCGTGGAAAAGCTCTGGAATCTACGTAATTTATTGGAAGTCTTAGGATTACTTTTCGGTTTGAAATATTTTAATACTTACTTCTTTAGTGGGATCGGTCTGGGATGATCCTTTAGTCCTTTTTAAGACAACCTAAAAATATCCACCTTATTTAATTTTGACCAAAGGACTTGGGCTGCCAATACTTACATGCTGGTGATCTGGACCTGGTGTCCGATCCGATCGTATTTGGCGCCTTAATATAACCTGCGGTTGTTAAAAGTCAATAATCTTAGCAATGGCTCGTTAAGGCAGCTGTGGCAATGATATCTACATGCTGGTGATCTGGGCCTGCCGCTCGTGCGAAGGCCTCCGTGGCGTGGTCCTGTACTAGATTGTGTTTTAAAGTAACCTGCAATTTTCCAGCGCAATTAAAATTAGCAAAACCCTTGAGAAATCTTTTGATAATTCCTACATGCTGGTGATTGTTCGTTCCAGATCCTGGAGCTCGGGAGTTTTCCATTGTCTATTCAAAAGCTAACTGCTGTTATGTTAATATTCTGCAGCCTAGAAGCAATGTTGGTAACGAGTATAGGGAAATACTTGAAGTGAAAACCTTTCTTAGTGTGTACATTTGTACTTCGTTTGATAATTGCAGTGATTCACAAATGCAACTGATCCGAATGCATTTCTGGACACAAACAAGAAAAATAATAAATCGTTCAAGATAAGAGAAATGACGTTTACGAAAAAGTTTAAACTTTAACAATGTAAAGCACATTTATTTCAAGACGACTTGATGAAATATGCGAAATGATTATATTTCAAATTCATTTAGTTTATAATTTAACCGTATCCAATAAAAGAAAACACCTCGTATTCTGTGGTTACAGGCTTCTCCACCTTAACTGCTTGACAGGTTCTTTTGAACTAATCAATCTTTTCAATTACTCGCTCTTGACCAGCGATACTATTGCCTCAAAGCTTCGCTGAGCACTAAAGCAAATTGGTTGTTGTCTTCAACTGTCATAGGGACATAGACCAAGTGAGAACACATGATAAAGATACAATATCTTTATTGAATAGATAGATCGAATCTCCTTAACATTTGATTCAAAGAGGTTTAAAGAAGTCATATTTTAATTTAAATAATTTATACAAACTTTTCAATGGGTTCCCACGCTCCGATGTGATCCTATCACAAACCATTACATCTACTAAGAATTTTTTAGGAATTCATACATGTAAATATAAACAGGAAACACTCTGCCAAATCAAAATCAATACGACTCTTATATTATCAAATTTTAGCATAGACTTCTGGACTATAGTACTTAATAAAGCTTTTATATATATGTACATATTATTGTATAAAAAATGCACTTCGTTTTTTTGGAAACTGCCATATTGTCGAACAGTTTTATTTTTTATTGCGTTGATTAATTTTTTGATGTGGTCTTTTAATTTGATGGTCCATTTCTGATATATTCCTGGAGATCTGCTTACAAACTAGGCTACCATTATAAAAACTTATGAAAATTAGATTTTTAAGGTTTTTAATTAGATGTAACTCCTTAATCCACAAATTGTCCAAAGCAAAAGGGTACGAGTAATTTCCCGTCGGTTGATGGTACTTGCTTGTTCCTGGAAAACAGAAAATGGTAATTATTTAAAATTAAAATGTACATCTGAATACAAGTTAACAATACAAAGGTTAACTGGAAAAATAATAAAACGATGCACGACGGCGGACGATACACGAAGGC
>JAEIIU010057161.1:0-17977 GCA_018874675.1 Drosophila baimaii | reverse complement strand
GCCGAGTCGATCTAGCCATGTCCGTCTGTCGGTTTATATGCAAACTAGTCTCTCAGTTTTTGAGCTATCAGGCTGAAACTTTAAATGTAGCCTTATATCTTTTGCAAGCAGTATATATGTCGGAACGGGCGGAATCGGACTACTATATCCTATAGCTGCCATAGAAACGATATGGAAAAATTAGCATATTTTTCAAGATATTTGAATGAAACTTTATTTGTACTTCTATAATATAATTATATCCACCTTCTATAAGTTTCGTTGAAATCGGACCAATATATAATATAGCTGCCATAAGAAAGATCGGTCTAAATTCATATTTTACATATGAATTTTACAGTTTGCATACATTTTTCATTATACATGTTATATTTTGTCAAAATCTTTTATAACAAGTAACAAATTATCTGCAAGGGTATATAAACTTCGGCTCTGCCCGAAGTTATTTTTATTTCAACTCTAACAACATTTGCCGATTGTCAACTTATCTCCAAGAGAATAATGAGACATTTGTAAATATATTTCAATATATATTTTAAAGTTGTACTAAACTTCACATATATATTATAAATATATTACGTAAAACATAACAATACCATAAAACTACTTAAAATATTATATTCAAATAAAAATTAAATAAGATAATACGTCCACTTGGAAATGAATACTTATTATGCTTACTGGGTATAGAATTCGACTAACGAGAAGCGTCACAGCAGTATTACTCTCCGATATTTTAAGTTCGGCCTCTTCCTTATTTTTCACATCCATACCATTAATACGTAGTATTTGATCACCCTGCCGTAGACGTCCATCATTTTGGGCTATACTTTTTGGTTCAATGCCACTTATGAATACATCTTCGCAGAGCTCTCCATTATCATTGCATATTATTTGATCTCCTTTATTCGTCGTATCGATGTTTGAAGACTGATATCCAGAGGAGCAAATATATATACCGATATCATCACTGTTATCATTAATAATGGCTTTAGTGAGTGTTATTTCCTACCAGAATAAAATATAATATATGTTATTAGTTCTGTAAATGTGGTGATAGTTACTGCTTGGGAGCTTAGTGAAATTTTGTTTGTTCTATTTTACATATATTTTTATCAATTGATTGATCAATGAGCCAGTAAATCGCCATAAAACAGACGATCACGACTAAATCGAGTTGGCTAAAGACGCCTGTTCAAATATATATTTACATTTTATTGAGATTAAATAAATGAATACATGCAATACATATATGCATATGGAATGGGGTCTAAAATGGCTAAAGGGTGTTTTTGGATTAAAATTACGTATTAAATGGGATAGCCTATAAAGGCTATGGTAATTAATCGTTTTACTATATCTAACCTCAATATCAATTTCCGGCTCCAGACATTGTTCAAATATGTGATGTTCCTGTTCAATAAAATGATCAGTTATTGTTTGGACCAAATCGCGATCTTTCAAAACATCTGCATTGAAACCGGTTTGTGTTTGAACTTCCTTCGATGTTTTTTGTTCATTATTAAAAGTCCTTAGTGTCAAAATGACGGGATTGTTTGAAGGTTCTGAAGGAATTATTAACGGAGTAATGGAATTGACTTCTTGGGACACTGTAGAAGTTGAAGTTGTTGATGCTGAAAGTTCAGGTTCTGCTTCCAATGGTTTAATTCTAATTATATTAGAATCAGCTTCTTCTTCGTATTCGTTTTTTGCCACGTTATCATCAGTATCTGAAGATTTGGAGCCTAGTGCTTTTTTATTATCTAAAGCTAAGACATTATGCTTTTGTTGTTGTCTGCTTAATTCAACAACTAAAGTTTCTTTAGCCTGAAGGAACTTTTGAACCGCTTCATACCTTGGCAAATGACTAATATCGTAACCATTTATCTGAAAGGGAAGTTAATTTATATTAGAAATATGTATATATCTTTTATCGGGGACTCACTTTTAACACAACATATTCGTACTCCACATCGACAAGGCAATTATTCATATTGCTTTATTTATTAACAAAACTCATATTGTATATATTTTCTTTGGATTGTATACATATTTTTTCAACTTTGCTTCAAGTGTGACCGCGGCAGTATTTTGTAATTACGGCGATTTTTAATCTTTATCCAGTGGTGTATTCGATTATTTTCGAAAGACGGTGGAAGACCTATGAGCACATTCACCGTCAACTCTGCGAACGTGACGGTGAAACGTTTGAGATTTTATAAGGTTGTGAACCACCAAATACACGCCCGGTTGTTTCGAAAGTATTTTTTCTGCGTTTTGGACCAAATGCAGCATTTCTTTTATGGGGACAAAAGTAGCATGTGCCCCACACTACCACCACTAGGCAGATGTTTTTTCATTTCTTGGGGTAACACATATTGATAACATTTTGCTTGAGAAGATAAAGTTTAACACAGGTTTTATCAAATAAATATAAAGAATAGGATTGTCATGTGCAAGCAATTTCTTTTGCTCTGTCGCTCACACAAACTGAACATATGAAAAATTAATCATACATGGAGGCAGAATTACAGTGCTTATTCTTATAAGAATACGTTTTCACACATACAGTTTTCGGCTTCAGCGGGTACATCTCTAGAGCAGAGATACACTCACATTTTTTTAGTACGTTTGTATGCAAAGTCAAAATAACCCATATACTGCACTTCGCTGCCCGACAGTGACAGTCTTGCAAACAATCAGCTTTCGTTTATAGCTGGGCAACCCAAAAAATAGCAAAAAAAGCTCAATTTCATAGGAAATAGAAGAAAAAATAGAGTTTTTTATTGTGCAGATCTAGCTAGAAAATGGCTATGTTGGCCACACTGTACTCAGGCAGAGCAGCGACTCGAAGCTACACGAAGCACACACAGTGTACGTGAGTCGACTGCGCTGCACCGGACGCTACCGACCTCTGCTCTCTGGTTTTCTCTCTCTGTGGCTTTTCTACAACATTTTAAAAGAACCTGAAGCCTGGATTAGATGATAGGAAAATATCCACAAGTTCGGTGTTTTGATTTATAAATGTTTTCACATGTTTGATCGAATCTAATTGTAAATTGTATGGGAATACAAACATAGCTTCCTTTATTGTTTAAACTGATTTAAATCTACTTTTGGTTTTAATTATTTAAAAAAGAAATGTGTGATGTAGAATTATATTTTTATCGAAATTTTTTTTATTTACATTAAATATATATATATAGTTCAATGTGTTATTATTATTATTATTTTTTATTTTTTTTTGATAAATACAACGTTCTATCTCTTAGGAACAGCTGCAACCCTCGACAGACATATTTGGTATAACACTTAATACTAGATTATGATTGTCATCAAAATATAATAAACTCAAGGAACTCATTTTTGTTGGAGAGCAACAAGGTGTAGCGGAGGTTGTTAATGCTGCTAAATGTGTGTGCGGATATTGTTCTAAATAACCAACTTTACAATCGCCACTGCAGAAAAATGCATCAAAAGAAGTTGGTGCAACCACAAAATGCCATCCAAAGCTGGTAAAGTTAACTTTGAGTGGATATCGACAGCAGCGCAAATCATGATCATTTTCTGTACAATCCATATAGACACTTCGTTTTCTTCTATGTTTTTTTTTTGACCCAATTTCTATGTGTACAGTCTGAAAAATGAGTAAAAAAAGTTTAACTAATTATTATTAAATTGAGATTTCAAGATTTTTAATAAACATGTATGATGAATTATAATACATGTATACATGTCTATAAGTTTATGAGTATTTGCCTATAGTTTTTTTTTTTTGGTGAAAGATCCTTTTATTAATGAGATTCACATGCTAAAGAGTATAATTCACCATCAAAACTTACTATATACTTCTTAAATAGATGTAATAGAGCTTCAAAATTATAAAAGTTACATTAAGAATAAACGGAAGGTATTACGCACTTGGCTCGGAAACGGCTTTATAGCAGCTATAAGATATAGTGATTCAATACTACCAGTAACAAAAAAAAAAATGTATGTAAAGTTTTAACCAAAGTTTTACATATCTGACCGACAGACTGAAGTTCGTTGTTATCCTATATAAATATATAGTTTCTATAAAGTAACTTTAAGCGACTATGAAATATGCTTACAGCTAAACTTTACTCTTTAGAAATTTAGGGGAAAATTATAAGATTTCATCGTACCAATGGATTCTTTGATGCCGTGTTATCGGTGGTCACAACTAAGGGCTTCATCCAAGACTCGACACCTTTGATAAGAATTTCTTGAGTCTTATTTCCACCGTGATCACCACCAAATAATGATTTCAATAAGTCAACATTAACCCATTGTCCTAGTCCCGATGGAATTCTTTGTCGAAATTCGAATATTTTGGCTTTATGAGCAATACTTGAGTTATTTGACCGTCGCACTGCCCGGTGTATAGTTATTACTATATCTTTACTCTGCTGCCTTTCGATTTCTTCGACAAGTTCTGGCTGATGTGTGCTTATCCAGTCCCAACCGCGTAAGTATAGATGAAGCGTTGCATATGATAAGTCGGCGTAGCTATTGTCAATTTTAAATCGAAGAAAATCAGCTTTGCGATTGTTTCGCACATGTGACTGGAATTCTAAATAGATAAATTAGATAGAAAAGCTGTACTCTAAATGTATATGAAAAACTTAAAATTAGATATTTGATATTGATTTGAAATTTAAATAGATAAAATATATAGGAACAACTGCCCTCTAAATATGTAAATATTAAATATTGAATAACAGATAATAGAATTTAAATAAAAGATAATGGAAAATAGAAAATAAACATTATGTAATATACAATAGACAATAAATATAAGATAATACATAATATTTATTAGATATCGGATATCGTACTTACGTTCAGGAAAGATATATATGCTGCTAATGTGTGAAAGAATGTCATCGTATTCCTCCTCTTCGTTATAATTAACCGAAAAGTCCTTTGGTTTAATCTGATTATGACTAAAATCGTTGCGAAATTCATTAACAGTATTAGCATCATCTCCTTGCATTTGTGATGAAGAATTTTCATCATATTTTTCTTCTGTCTTTACATTTTCTTTGATTGTTGATTTTGGGGAAACTTCGAAATACTCTTCTTTTGTTTTTGTTATATTTTTTGCCGATGATACGTTATAATCTTTGTAAAAGTTATCTAATATATTTTGCGGCACTGAGATAGGTTTTGTTATATTTGGTAGTTTCTTTAGATTTAACCTCATGAGTATATGCATTTTGATTGATTCCAAGCTATCGAGTTTCGCTTTTTCACGCAGTTGACGATGTAGCACACTTTCGATATTGAGTAAAGTATTACGATAAATAGAAACCCCTTGAACGGATACAGACATCTTATTTTGTTGCAATTTCATTTGGTAAATTGCAGTATTCTTTGTTTCAATTTGATCGTGATCGCCCTTACTCGGAGGGCTTTTAAGAGATATATTTTTATTAACATTTGAATCAGCGTTAGTAGGAATTTGAAGATCTTGTTGTTGACCATGAGCGATGTGTGCTGTCATCAATACTAAAAGGATAAAGACCGCAACATATCGATGTACAAAGTTCTGGTGGCATTTTCTTGAATTTCGGAATATTATCAATCGACGTTTTTTTTTAATTTTATTGCATTCACAGATTAGATATTCTTTAATATTAGCATCTAGTTTTATGTGAATGCCCTTAAGAATGCTAACATCATTGATTGTGCTCTGGTTGTCTTTATATTGATCCAAAGTCCGATTAACATTCTTGTTGTTTATCATGATTTTTGCATATGTAAACGTAGTACTGTACTGAAAGAGGCTAGAATTTTGAGATATTTGGTTAAATAAGGTCAATTTATTAAGCTAAAAAAAGTCAAGTAATAAATTCGGAAGGTATACTTTTGCAGGGTATTAAAATTTTATAGTTCGATTCCTATAAAATATATAATCATATTCTCGAGTATGGACCATATTTTTACACGGCGTTTCCCATGAGGAAAACTACCTCATTCAAAAAAGTATAACCCTTAAGCTAGGTACGCAGCGGCGCTAAAATTTAGCAACTACATGAGTGCGAAAAGGATGCAAATATTCCTTATACGGCTATGATATGCATTAAAAACCTCATTAATTAGAGTTTTCATTAGAGGCTTGACAGCAACCATAGGATTTTACTATATGCCACTTTCAATGACAATTTAATGCATTAATTGGCGGAAATCGATAGATCTAAAAAAAATACCAGACAAAACTTTAGTACGATAACAAAAATACTGCTCTAATGCATTTAATTTTATCTAAAAAGTTTATTACTTTTCTCATTAGAGGCCAGTTGTCAAAATGGTCTTACAATTTGTTGATTTTTTCCTGGTGTCTTGCGATTATTTGCTGAAGCTATACCGCACAAAAGCATGAAAATAAGAAAAACAAAATTAGATTCCGGCGGCAATAAACCTATTTATTATCAATTAACTAAATCTATGTATGCTTAAAAATCAATTTAAGGGTTTCAACATAAATAAGAGCAGGGGCGCGGACTCCAGAAATGCATAATTATGAATATTGCAAAATGCGACAATTTGAATATTTAAGTGTGCCCATAATTGCATTACCAAAAAAAATCCGAACCAAAGAAGACATATAGCCGTCCCTTTCTAGGTTCTAATGAAGTTTCTAATTAATGAAAATTCTAATGCTGTGTCATAGTCGCATTAGGAAGCCAGTTCTAAGAGCTAAGAAAAATACTGGAAAATACTCCGATTAATTTCCGACAGGGACCGTCGAAAGAATAACAAATTTAATCTTTCGACGCCCCCCTGCTAAATTACACTGAAGCCGATCAAAACAAGGCCGAAACGTTACTTCTTCTAGTGCGGAAAAAATAAATGTAATTAATAATGTTAAAGCGGAACCTTTATTGTGGGATCTGACCGACAAAAAGCATTTTAATTTAATATTTATTAACAAATTTTAAATAAATTGTAAATTTAAAGTTTTATTTAGATTTATTTTTTGGCAGATAATTATTTATTCATCGCCACAGCCCAAATCCCATTTTAATTGTATGCCTCCATAGCTTACTTTTGCATAAAAATATTGTGATTTTTGATTTGTAAGCAAAATTCAAACAAAACTGACGGGTAGTAGTATGGCCGTCTCGATTGGATTTCGGGTAAACGCACGGAAACCTGATCACACAAGACCGTAAGCGAAAGATAAGGAGTTTTAGCCTGCTAAAATTGTAGTGCTGCTGCGTACCTAACTTTACCCTAAGGCCTTTGGGCCAAAGGTCTAAGAACGAATAAAAAATACCGAAAAATATAGATTATTAAGAATTCAGTCCCTTCTTGAACCATTTTAACCCTTCTCTAATTTCTTATTGTTTTTAAAATTATGGCAGGAAAGTAGTTCTGCTTTGTGTTCAGGACAGAAAAAGACCCAATTTTTTTAGTTGTTTAATTTTGATGGAGAAATCGTCGTTGTTCACGCCGATTTGAAATCCGTCCATATTTAATTGTTGAAAAAGCAGGATCAGTTGCTCGTAGCATTCACATGTCGTCGAATAATATACATAGATGTTGCAGTGAAATCAGCTACATTTAGAATGTGATAATAATTATAATTAAAAAGGGCAATTAGTCAGAAAGGATTTATAGGTGCCATAGGAACGATCGTAAAAATTATAGGAAAATAATATGATTGATAATCATGATGACCTCGTTATGTTTTAACACTCAAAGCGTTGCAAAAAGTTGTGCAGACTGTTTAGGTTGGAAATGGCTTTTGCGGTCATCTGTTTTTCGTCAAATGTCAACTCATGAAAGAAGCAAAATAAAGTGAATACAAAAACAAGGTAAATTAAATGTATAACACGATAACACACAATATTCCATTGTCATATGCCATTAGATATAGATAGTTTAAAATTCAACGTTTAGTTTTATCAAAATTAGACGTTTATATAATAAAGTTGACATATGTACATACATACATACATACATATGTAGGAGCGATCACTAATTTTATGACAATCAACCCTTTAACCCTTTAAACATGCAAGACAAATAATGTTTATTTTTCATAAATCAAAATCGGTCGGCTATGTTTCATAAAGATATGCAAAGTAGGCAATCTTATTTATTAGTAATCCTTGCCTACCTACCTCAACATTCGGCGTAATGTTACCACCATGCTAGATCAGATGTGCTTTATTTTTTTACGTTGAAGAAAATATAGAAATATAAAGAATGTAGGGAATTCTTTTTAATGGTATTGCGCCTCTATAAAGAAAAATGACCACCCCAATTTAAACAATGAGACAAATATGAGTTCCATATATTTGTATACATTTGTATGTACACGTTTCACACGAGTCACACTCTCTCTATCTTTTTCTCTCTCATGATGACCGACCGACCACTCTATTGTATTCAATTAAAACCATTTATAAACATAATAATACATTTTTTGTGTTCGTTCTTGAACTTCAGTTTATCGCTGGAAAAAGTGCAGTCAATATTCCCTCTTGTATGCAGAGAGAAACGTAAATCGGATCCATACATAAATATATATACATATATAAATAAGTATGTACAAACATATGTACATATTAATATACATACATATGTATACAAACTTATAGCAATTGTGCATGAAGATTTTGCTATATGTATTTGCATGTATATGTATATTTCAGCGATAACAAAACACTTTGAGAGGAAGAAACATACCTATTGTACATATATATATTTGATTTATTTTGGTATTTATTTATATTTTATACATATGTAAAAGAAAATTCTATTTTTATGTGTATTTTTTTATGTTGGTTTTATGTTGGAATACAATTTTGCACATATTTTGCTTTTTTTTAAATTTATACGATTATTATTCACTGAAAAGTTGCACATAGTTTACTTTAGTATTTATTTGTTTTTAGCGAGCGCATACAGAACCGAAAAAAATGGGAGAAGTCAAGGGAGATTGTTTCAGTAGCTGGGCTGCTGCGTGTTCGGATGTCGAGATGGAACTGAGCAGCTGATCAGCAAAAGCGATTAACGACTCAACAGCAAGAGAAAATGTGTGTACTTTGTAATGGAAGTGAGAGTGAATTCCTAAAAGGCAGATTTTAAAGCGCATAACCACAGGCCAATTTTGTTGATTTGAATCTTTAGTTTAAAATAACGAATACTATTTAATAAAGTACTTTGGGGATGGTCGAATAAATGAACTTCTTGCACATTTGTAGTCGTATTTTATAGTTTTCAAGTAAAAACACATGCGTTTGTTTAAAAGAATTTCAAACCTAAGAATACAAACAAACAGTAAACCTGATGTCGCGGAATGTGCTCTACTGTTAGATACCCGGTACTCAGAATATACACTTTGAAAATAAGATAACTCCGGGTCGAAGTTGTATAAACATTACTGGTGGTGTATAAGGCATTTATATTTTAAGCTTAGAGGTTTTGTCGATTTTTCAAGATTATCATATAAATTGTTATATAAATCGTCCCTATGACAGCTTTTGAAAAATTTATTAGAACTCATAAAATAAAAGAATTATAATAAAATCTGCATGGAAACCAACATTGACTACGTATTCTAATAATTGGCATTTACTTACTTGCGGTTTTTCTCAATAAAAATCAAATGAGTAGTAGCCAACCTGTATTTATAATAAAAACTTAATAAATACTTGAGCAATTTGAATAATTTTAATACCACAAGCCTTTTTTCTTTCGGGTTTAGAACTACGACTTGAGGAAAAATATATTTGTAACATAACTTTACCTGAAACCCATGACGATCGCGCCGTGTTATCATTTTTCAAATTATATTTTAAAATATTTAATGCTTACTAGGGCTAGGAATTATTGGGCGGAATTATACCATTTTTCTACAACCTCTTTCTATTTGTAGTTAAGAGATATGTAAATTCGATTTATTTTTTGTGATCTTATTTTTGGATTTATGGGGGCATCTTATAATTAAGTCTAAACTTAAACCCAAGGTGAATAAAAGCATGAGGCAAAAAACTGTTGCTTTCCAGAAGATACGTTTCCTCCGGAAACAGGGGTTGTTACTCCATTGGCATTTGAGGAAGCCGAAGCCGCCGCTGCCGCATAGTTGTAGCTCATGTATGGAGACACGGTCGGTGATATTGAGTCCGTAGCAAAGACAGAAGTATGACCAATTCCCAAGTGATTGGAATTGGACCCACATGATGGCGAGTGACGAGATTCCATAGTGTGATGATGATGGGCAGAGGTAACGGTGGCGGCGGCAGAGCTGGAGGGAGAGCCTCCAGAGAAATTCGAAGAGGATGCACTGCCTGCAGATGGAATTGGCGGTGGTGGTGGTAAGGCATACGCAGATAGTGCCTCGTATCCTCCCGAAGATCCACTACAATTTCCTCTTGTATCTACGAGATTGACAGATTGAGGATTACCATCATTTGTAACTAGATGGTGATGTGGCGGGGGTCGTAAGTTCATATGGCAAGAGTACAATGAAGGTGGCGTTAGATCACCACCATGTTGGGATATTGGTGATATTGGTGGTGCTAGTGAGGAACCCACAATAGATGAATGGTTGAAGCTGGGCATTGGTCCAACCGATCTAAAGAAGAAAAAAATGTCGTTATAGTATTTACATTAATTTTAGAAGCTTTTTTGAATAATTTATGTTCAATTAAAAACGCTTACCCATATGTATCGCTCATTGACAAGGCCGTTGCATGGTGCATATTGGAGTACATGGCACTCACGGAACTACCGAAACCTCCAGTGCTAAAGTTAAGTCGCGGCGATATGGCAGGAACCAGAGTATGGGCATGGGCATGTACATGTGGAGGAATGTTGTTTTGATGATGTTGCTGGCCGGAAATTCCAAGGGGGCACGGTGAACAAGTGTCACCGCCTCCTCTACAGTCTTCATTGCTTCGCCCTTGGGTGTTGTCAGCAGAGCTTGAATTTGATCTATGGTGCAGAATTGCAGTTGTTGGACTATCGGTACTCTCAACACCAGGAGCACCGGTACAGGCCAATATATTTGGCGAGGCTAAGCCAGCGATGGTACCGACAGAAGGGGTCCCTCCTGAAACAGATCCTCCTATCAGAGAAGAACCAGCACTCAAGCTATTGGGACTATCTATTGAAGAAACTGTTGCTGAAGTGGACGATGAGGTTCCACTGGTTCCCGTTGAATTTGGTGTTCTTCTTTGATTACGAAGCTTCTCTTCGCGACGCCACTTGGCACGACGATTGGAGAACCAAACCTGTATCCTTGCCTCCGGCAAGCCAATCTTTCCTGCCAAGCGTTCACGAGCAAAGACATCGGGGTAATGGGTACGTTCAAACTCTGAAAGTAATATAAAATAAAAGAAACAAACATATATGTACACATATATATATATTTTGAATGAGGATAGGAAAATCTGTAGCAAGAATTACACATTTTTAGCAAAAACCAAGTAATACAAAAATAGTTGATCAGATCAAAAAACAAGTAAGAAAATCTATACTCTTGCAGATAATTTTTTACGTATTAATTAAGATTTTGATACTAAGGGAATAAGTTACAGATATAGTTGGCCGATTTTAATGAAAACATTAACAAAGTGCTCTTATCATTTAGAAAGAACATCTATGTAAAAGGTATGTAAAATGTAAACTTCTATGAAAAATATATCAATTTAGGCCGGACCTTTGCTATGGTCCGACTTCAATGAAATTTTTGGGGTGAAGTTTCATTAAAAAATCTTGAAAATAGCGAAAATATGCCAATTTTTCCCGATCGTTTCTATAGAATACAGCAGTCCGATTCCGGCCGTTCCGAAATATATACTGCAAAAATATATGACTATGATGAAACTTTCAGCCTAATAGCTCAAAAACTGAGAGCCTAGTTTGCACATTAACAGACAGACGGACAGACAGACAGATGGATATGTCTAGATCGTCTCGTCTGGTGATGCTGATCAAGAATATATATACTTTATGGATTCGGAGATGACTCCTTCACTGCATTGCAAATATCATGGCAAAACTATAACACCCTGCAATGGTATAAAAATGGTTCCAGGATTCTTAAGCAGCGATTTTATTAGGACAGAAAAATAGGCAGGGAAATAGGAGAATGTTTCCATTTCGAAAGCAATCTAACCAAATCTTATTTTGGTTTTAAACGGCTATTGTAAACTGTTTTCAATTATGTTGGTATGTATCAGCGTTGGGCTCGAGATATACAGGAAAGAGCGATTGCGCAGCCAGCTTTGTTTTTGCTTTTGAATCTCAACAAAGCGGCGTCGAAGCATTTGTGGCGCCTCTCTGACGCCAAATTTCAGTGCATTGTTTTTGTAATGGTTCGAATTGCTGGAATTGCTGAAAAAGCCAATCACTATTTCCAAGGACCCAGGAAACTATTACTCCGTTCTATTCCATCCTTCTTAATTTTTACAGAAATTCTAGAGTAGGTGATGTCTCCTCTCCTTCTGGCTGATACCTACATTCTCGGCAGGCACAAATTTATTATACTTATTATACTTAATGCCACAAAAACTGGTTGTTGATTTATGATATAAATTATTTGATCAATTTTTATCAATTAAAATGATAATTTTTAAAGATCGGTAAAGTTATGTGTATCGCTTGGTAGGGTCAAATTCCAAGCTGCAAGGTTGTATGACGACAGCTTCCAAAACATGCTTCATTTTCAATAATTTCTTACCTTTTTCAAGACTATCTATTTGGTCGTTCGTAAATGATGTCCTATTACGTTGGAGCTTTCTTTTAAGTATTAGACGAGCTTGATCATCCTCATTGTTATTTTCTATGTTTGAGGCGCCACCATTGGAGTTATCTTCTTCATTAGAACCCGTTTCATCTGTTTGATGACCATCAAGCTCTGTCGATAAATATAACAGAATATAATACAAATTTGTTAATAACATATGTCATATATAGCTTTTTCGTCCTTATCTAAACCTAAGTCTTGTAAAATATATGCTGATATATGTATGTACATTGGTTGATGTTTATACCCAGTACTTGAGGGTAACTAGTGTCAAACGAGCATGTGCGTAACAGGCAGGGCAGCCATCACCAACCCCAAAAGCCGTGGTTTCGAACTGGAGCGATCTAAAATTAAACCTTTATGTTATTTTTTATTTTTTACATTTCTATTTAAGAACACTTATTTTCGAAGTCGATCAGAGTAATTTCGGAAGATGCGCCCTCAAGGCCGTTCGGGCTGAACGTGCCTCTGACTTACGATTTTATCTTTCAGCTTTATTTAAGTTTTGGTTACCGGGTATCTTACAGTTAAGCACACTCGACTGTAGCTTCCTTATTTTTCTTTTTGTACCTTTGCAGGGTATTATAGTTTTGCCATGATGTTCGCAACGCAGTGAAGGAGTCATCTCGGACCCCATACAGTATATATATACTCTATCAACATCACCAGCCGAGTCGATCTAGCCATGTCCATCTGTCTGTCTGTATGTCCGTCTGTCTGTCGGTTTATATGCAAACTAGTCTCTCAGTTTCTGAGCTATTGGGCTGAAAGTTTTAGCATAGTTTTATATATTTTGCAAGCAGTATTTATGTATGTCGGAACGGCCGGAATCGGACTGCTATATCTTATAACTGTCATAGAAACGGGGAAAATTGGCATATTTTCGCTATTTCTTCAAGATATTTGAATGAAACTTCATTGATTAAAGCCAGACCAATATATCATATAGCTGCCATAGGAAAGGTCAGTCTCAATTAATATTTTACATATGAAATTTACATTTTGCATACATTTTACATTATACATGTTATATTTTATCAAAACCTGTTATAATAAGTAACAAATTTTCTGCAAGGGTATATAAACTTCGGCTCCGCCCGAAGTTAGCTTTTCTTACTTGTTTTTCATTTATATTTAACATATGTATATGTATTTATTGGCAGAGGAGGGATTGACTGTAATTACCACAAAATATTGTTTAACGCCTTAAGGTTTCTTGGTCACTTCTTTATTATTAGTTACTTTTAATACTATCATTTTAACCGCACATATGTACATATGTACATAGGTCTTGCTATAAGCGGTCACTTCAAATAATAACAGCGTCCAGGCATTACTTATGTGTCAGCTTAAGCAAAAGGTGTGTGCGTGTGTATTCATTTGCGGTCGTGTGTGTACTTGACGTTGAATTTTAGTGAATGTGACAGACCAAAATAGGCGCTGATAGCAGAAATACAGCGCCGCAGGACAGACCCTGTTCTTGTATCTGTATTTCTCTTCAAAGCACATGTCAACCAGACTGGCGAATTGCAGTGTTCTGACAGCCTACAGCAACAACAATAGTTACAACAGCGTTACAATGACAGACGTCGCAGCGTCAGAGATCCCGGCAACAAAAAACAAGGGCAAATTCTAGTTAGACAGCACAGAAAGGGGAAATAAGACGACGTAGTTAAGCTTGGTTATAAGGACAGTGCAAAGTGTCTAAAATAAAAGTTAATCAAATGTAAATTCAAATATGGCAAAAAAATTTTTGGGAGAAAAAATAAAATTGTGTTTTAAATACTTATTTTATTTGTAGAAAGTTTCTTTTGCACTTTTTGTTTTTTGTTGTAATTAGAAAAGCATGTTTTCAGACGTAGTATTAAAACTAATAAAAGTATTATGAAGTAATGTCGAAAAGTTTACTACTGCTTCCTGAAATTAATTTAATAGTATTTCATTTATGTTAATGCTACACAATGAGGGTAGAAGCTTCAGAAAATGCGCAATTTATTTTAAGAATTTGAGCAGTAGCATTTAAATTTAGAAAAAAACTTCTTTACCAAGACTTTGGTAAAATATAGGAATTTTTTATGAAAATTTTGGACATTATATTTAAACGTTTATAAAGGTATACAAACTTTAGTTAAAATTAGCATAATTTTTCTCAGACCATTCAGTTAAGCATGTCGTCGGCACAAAACGTGTTACGATGGCCTTTTGAACCAGTGTGCAGTGCGCTAAAGGCAAAAACTACATAAGAGTACGGAGATAGCTCTCGGAGATGAGGTTTGTGATATATACAATTTTTATAAATATGTATTTTTCTGTAATCTATTTATGCACCCCCACAATCGTCACCAAAGTAGAGTTCAACCCCGACCAACCAAAAATCTAAATCCCGACCATATAAAACCCATCTCTCTTTACCACAACCACCCTCGCAACGGTTTGTCGTTTAATGAAGTGTCATCGCCTGTAAAATGAGTCTGTAAATCGCATTAAAACCAACTACACGGCTACACGGGCTAAGGGTAAACCTGTCAACCACGGTACATTGGTAACGTCAGTGGTTGCCCATTGCCCCAAAGCTTTTATTTAGCAAAGAAGGGGGAGGTTTATTTATGACGAGATGGAGTTAAAATATAACACTAGCAGTTTCCCACACAGTATCTCCGTTCGCGGTGATTGAAATCTCGAAATTATTAAGATTGTACATTACAGGCTGACATTTAAGACATTTCCAAAGTTCAAAAAACCCCATTTCTAAGACTTTTTGTATTGAATTCATCAATGTACTGAAACATACTGAAAAAATTTAAGCCGGTTTGAAAAACAAGAAAGAAAACTTCGTGAAGTCGCTGTTTGTATTCCTTTGTATTCAATTGGATCGAATCAATCGAAAAAGTAGAAGGTATATATATACAAAAAAATTTTATATATGAAAACAGCGAAATTTTGAAGATTTCCCTAGACTATAAAAAAATTTACCTATCGTTCCTATGACAGCTATAGATATAGTGTCCGATCTTGAAAACATTTCCAACATTATTTTAAAATTTTAAAATATACCTATTTGGCCAGTTCAGAGATCAAGGTAGGAAGGGCGTTTTCGTACGATGCATAAACAAATAGAAAGGTAACCGTAGCCAAGTATTTTCTTGCATTACTTTATCGGATCTTTACCCTAATAGCTGACGTTAATAATAGTGTTGAATCCCCTACTTCCCCTGTCTTCTCTCTTTGTTTTGTACGCGAATTTATTTTAAATATATATACTTAACAGATTTCACCAACCCCCAAACAGTCGGAACTGCAAGCGTGTACCCTGTATAGTAAACTATCATCTGCACTCTCTAAACACAACTTCGTGAAATGTTACAGTTAATTATTATATTTATTTGCCGATCTTAGGTTATATGCGTATATGCTAAAAAATATGGATGTTATGTACATTTTAATCTTATTTTCCTATTAATTTGTCGATCCCGCCTATGGCAGCCATATGATTACATATGTAGTACAAGTAAGTAAGTACAAGTAAACAAGTAAGAATAGCTAACTTTGGGCGGAGCCGAAGATGATATACCCTTGCAGATAATTTGTTACTTATTAAAAAAGATTTTGTACTAAGATCATAAATTGCACGAAACACCCTGTTTCGCATATATGTTTATATGGTAGCTATCAGATATAGTTGTCTGATTTTAATGAAAATTTTAGCAAAGTGCTTTTATCATTTGAAAGAGCATGTAATGTAATGTATAATGTAAAATGTATGTAAGATGTGAAATTCATATGTATAAGATATTAATTTGGACTGATCTTTCCTATGGCAGCTATATGATGCATTGGTCTGATTTCAATTAAATTTCTATGGTGTGACTATAATCATATTACACAAATGAAATTTCTTGTGTGTAACTATAATCATATTATAGGGGAAAAAATTAAGTTTTCTTCGAATATCTTAAGAATAGCGAAAATAAGATCATTTTCTCCGGTCGTTTTTATGGCAGCTGTATGATATAGTAGTCCGATTACGACACATATACTGAACGCAAAAGATATAAGGATATCCTGCAAGTTTCAGACCGATAGTTCAAAAAATGAGAGACTAGTTTGCATATAAACCGACAGACAGACTGACAGACAGACAGACAGATAGACAGATGGACATGGTTAGATCGACTCATCATGGCAAAACGTTTAAAAATGAAAATGAAATAAAAAAAGCTATATATCGGAATAGATGAGAATATGTTGAACAACAACGAAGCTACATATATACTATAGCGTCTATATAGTCATCCAACAAACCGACGGACCGTCACATATGAATAAATAGTATGTATATACGTTAAAGGGTCGCGAATAACTTCTTAAACAGGTTTGATTTTAACAAAACAAACGTTCCCAGGAAAATCTTTAACATGGCGGTATTGTTAATTTTTATTAACTTATCTTTTCTCATTAAAAATTAATTTTGTAAGTATACCCTTGCAGAGTGTTTGTCCGTATGTCCGTCTATTTCTATGCAAGCTAGTCCTTCAGCTTTAGATAAATACATATGTAAACGAAGCTTTGCAGTTTTCTTTCTAATGCAGGTATAATAACTTCATTATTTGTTAGCAAGGGTATACAAACTTTGACTTAACTAAATATCCTTTCTTGTTTCAACCATATTTTTTCGTTTTTTGCAATTTCAAGCTGCTGCTTTGGACTTTGAAATCTCCCCACCAGAGCCCTTTATAAAATGTATCTGTAAATCTGAGAGGACGTTTGGTTCAATCAAGTTGGTCACGTGCCTATCACATTTACGCACGTTTAGTTGAAGACTTTTTATATAACTGATAAAATAAGAAATGGAAACAACACTGCATATCAAGGAAAGAAAAGGAAAATTTGCAAATGCCAAATACTTTTGTTCCGATATTTTAATTCGTTCGTGCGTACATATCGAGCAAGATATTTTGGGTAACCTGCTTTCGGCCGTAGGTTTGTTTTGCATTTTTGCAAAATGAATGTTTTATCTGATCTTAAGCGTTTTTATATCCTTGCAGAGAGTATTATAATTCTAGGCAGAAGCTTACAACGCAGTAATGGAGTTATTTCCGACCCTAAACATGCATATGTATATTAGGGCGGGTCAATTTGTGCCTGTCCAAAAAATCCTGAAAATCGTACCCCATAATCGGAATCTACGAA
>JAEIIU010057160.1:8564-33265 GCA_018874675.1 Drosophila baimaii | reverse complement strand
TATAAGTAACAAATTATCTGCAAGGGTATATAAACTTCGGTTCCGCCCGAAATTAGCTTTTCTTACTTGTATTTAGAGATACCTTCACCTCTGAGCTCTAAGCGCAACTACTGGGCATCTGATAGTCGCGATTAAAATACCTCACCTTTTTTTGGAATATTCGATTTATTGGCAGACTCCCTTGGAGTTCACCAATGAAATTAACTTGTGTCTAGACGTGGTGGATCCGCCTTTTGAGCTGCAAAATGCATATACCTTACCCTATACCTTATGTACCGCTCACATGAATATTATGTAATCGTCTTGGGGGCGCTCAGTGCATTCAATCATCTTGTGAGTTACTGGCTGCCATTAGATAGCCCGGGAGCTGTTGCTTGACTAGCCAAGTGCAGCTCCCCCCTCCGATGCAGCTGCTGTGATTTGCGCTGGCCCGTAGTTAGTCGTTCGTTAAACGCGGTCCAGATGGGACCATTTGCAAATGCCGGAATACTAAGCAGCTGCAGTTAGAGGTCTGTGCATTGTTCCCATGAGGTGTGTGCCGTGTGCCCCCATTGTTATCGAAGCATTCTTCGATTTCGGGTTATGGATGCGCCCAGGCTTACGGAGGCGGAAATAAACCAAGGTAACTTGCTAATGAGGAAGGATAGATGGATAAGTAGGCAGTAGGGCAAGATGTATCTGTAGCGATGTTTGAGGATATTACAAGTACAAGAGGGAGACTCAGGATCCTCTAAGGCCTTCGCAAGGAGATAATGGGATTAACATACATGGTTATGATAGTTTTTTATACAGCAAAGATATCTGAAAATTGAGAACAAATAAGAATGATGAATGGGAAAAATAATGGCAGGTGAAATCCCCCCCACCTGGATAACCTTCAGCTGTCCAACATTCTTGATTATTGACAAGTTCTGAGATATTTGCACATAATGGATCGCCTTCTTCTTTCGCGGATTCTATTCAATTCAATTAATGCTGGTAAGACAGCACTTGGTGCAGCACCTCTCTGCCATCGATGCTGACCCCCCCACGGCATTAATTATTTATGAGTACAAGTACGTCGTACGATTGTTGCCATGGCAGAAAAGGCGATGAACGCGAAGGAGAAGGAGGAGGAAGGTGGGCGCCGGGCACGTTGTGAATGCCAAGGCAGCATGTGGCACTGGTGCTACGGTGCCCCTCCACAGCAGCCTTAACTCACGGGGACCTCAACATACATACTTTCCGCAGTGCGCAAACAAACAAGGCGAACAGGACGAACAGGACGAAGAGGACGAACGGAATGAACGGAACGAACGGTCCAAGGCGACCAATTAAAGATGCAGATGGATCGGAGTTGTTTAAATTGCAAGTGCGACGACGATTCTTATGCATCAGCGTGCTGTTGCTTCGGGCGGAGCTGGATGCGGGTCTAATAGGTGAAATTTCCACATGCTGCTGCTGCTGCTGCTGCTGTCGCAGATGCAGATGCAGTGGCTCCGCCACGCCACTGTGCCGGGCGGGCCTTGGTTATGCACAGGATTTTAATTTCGCTGCCGGCCTTGTTACTGCCATTGTGTGAGTGTGTGGAGGCTGCGAAGGCTGCGGATGGATGGAGGATGTGAAGGAACTGGAGCAGGAACGGAAGCAGGAGCAGGAGCGGGAGTAGGAAGCGGTCGCCGGCAGACGGAGGCCACGCGTCGGTGGCCTTGTGCTGGATTCAAATGAAGAAACTGCGCTCACAAAGCCACCACATCAGCGATGAGCTCCTCCATATGTCGGTGGACACGTACGAAAATACTTAAGTTACCTGATTTATTTTAATTATTTTGTTATCACAAAAGAGGAAAAGCACAAAGATATTCTTTTAAAATGTTCAGATACATTTTTTCAATTTAATGGAGAATAAGATATTTTTGGGGACATCCTGCTTAAGAAATAATGGTGGAAATATATATATTTTGACCAGAGTTGCTGTGAATAAATAATATATTACCTATATAATATTATACCTTTCAAACTGATCAAATTAATTCCCTAAAAGTCGACATTAAGATAAGATTATAAATTATAGTGACTATAGGACTTTTGTAATCAAGAAAGCCTTAAATTGATTTAAATAATTCATTTACTACGTTCCTTTTCTGAAAACTATTTTCTTAAAATTATTTCCATAAAATTGAGGAATCTAAAAATAGGAAAACAGTCTCATATCATCTTAAATTTAAAAGTTTACTAAAAATATAATGAAAATATGACTTAAAATAGTCTAGAAGTTTGCAAAAACCATGGCTAAAACGGCAGATCTTTCCAAATCAGATTAATACCACACTTAATGAGTTAAGTATGAGCTTAAGCGAGACTCTTAAAATTCAAGAGGAAAAGCACGAGCTCACCTCTATGCATCCCGTTTCCAGAGAAGCCAGCCAGCGAGGCATATGCACATGTAGGAATCCACCTTCCCCGAATATTCCCTCATAGCCTTGCCCGCTGCAAACAATGAGCTCCTGGGAGGGAGGAGCTGAGAAAAATCGAGGAGCAGGAGGAGCAGCAGGACCACAAGGAGTAGGAGGAGAAAGAGCGACCAGAGCAAGTGCAAAGAAAATGCAGCGGAAATGACAAAGCATGAAATACGGCTGCGACAAATGCAATAAAGTATTTAATAGACTGCTCCTAGCCGACCGAGCGACCGACCGAGAGACCAGCCAGCCAGCGAACCAAACCAAACCAAACCGAGCCAAGCAACTACCAACTTTCGCCTGTCACTGACACCCAAAAAGAATAAAACCGGAGAGAGAGGGGGAAAAAAAGAAGGAACCATAAAAACAAGCGCAGAGACTCTCGGAAATGGGCCATATACCGTATCCATATGGGAGGGGCGTGGCAGCCGCCGGAGTACCAGGAGCTGGAGCAGCATTGGCGGTCATTATTCACGTACCATGTTAAATAAATTTAAATGCCTGTTTTGTAAATATGTATTGCCTGCTCAGCGGCATAACAGATGGGCGAAGGGAGAGCGCGTATTCCCCAATGGGGACTCAATGCGCTTCGCATGTGTGCACTGGCCCCATTGTTAATTTAACACTTAAAAAACGGTTTCATATCCTTAAGCAGGGCTAAAGCAAACTATGGGTGACTTTTAAAAACAATTTGTAATGTTAATATTCGTAGAATAAATAAATTTTAAATAAATGAAAGCCTACTTAACAATGAGTTCTCGCACCAGCAATAATTACAATTAAATAATTGATTAATTATAAAACACAAGTTATATTGAATAGCATGCGTAAAGTATGAGGATGGAATGAAATTAAATGTTCTGTATTAAAACTCTATTGTTGACAGAACCTTTATTTAATAATTTGAATAATACCAACAGAAACAGACAGGATAAACTCATTCATCATATGTATAATATACATTGTATGTATATATCCAGCTTGTGTGGTCGGGGCTTAACGGTCAACCAAGCAGTTAACCTAATAGTTAGCGTCTTTTAATGTCCTGTATATTAACTTGCAAGCTGCAAGAATATTCTAAGGTTCAGTCACTAAAGCTATGATTTATTCATTTTTCTAAAGGTATAATGTGTCACTCAGCACGCAGTGACTCTCTTAGCTCTCGCGGCTCTTTCTGTGATATTTTTTTTAACGACTCGGCAACTCGTGCCAGACTGCCTTCGTCGCATCATAGCTATATGAGCATCTCTAGTTGCGTGTGAGAAGCTATTTTGTCCCAATAGGGCCTTCCAGGTATATGAGTATTTCTGGTGGCAAGTGAGATGCTATTTTGTCCGAATAGAGCCTTTCAGCTAGATGACGCTCTCTAGTAACATATGAGATGCCATTTTGTCCCAATAGTTCTATCTTGCTAGATCAGCTACATATATACCATAATTTCGTTATAGGTAGATGAGCTTCCCTGGTGACCATGTGCTATTTCGTTCCAACAAAGCCTTCCAGCTTCATGGGTATCTCTGGTGTCAAATGAAATGTCAGATGCTAGATCGGTATCACTTATGCCATTTTTTCTAGCTAGAATCTTGTCATCTATGTATTGGGTTCATAATTGCATATTTTTAGACTGTGCGAAATATTGGAGTTAAATCATTGCATACTCTCAGGTTTTACTGTTTTTATGAAAGCAATAATTTTTTATTGTGAAGAAGTGTTATTCTATATGTAGTATTCTGTTACTGTTAATAGCAACTTGTATTATAGTGTGCTATGTAGAAAAATTATTTAGATAATTTAGATTTAGATACAAGAGTTGTTCTAGTTGTGGCATCTAACTAAAAGTAAGTTTCTGGTGGCAATTGAGATGCTACTTTGTCGCCATAAAAACTTTCAGCTAGATGCGCATCTTTGGTTGCAAGTAAGATCCCATTTGGTCCTAATAGTACATTTTTGCTTAATAAGTATCTCTGGTCAAGGTTCTCTTCTGCCTGCGCAGTGCCCCATTCTGCTTTAACTTGTGCCCAACACTGGTCTAATGTATACTTATTTACTTATTTTTTATGATTAACAAAGCTGTTCAAATCTTATAATATACCATAATATACTATATAATTTATATGTATATGGTAATACTGCATATTTATTTATACTAATATTTGTTCTCTTTACTTTCAGTTCGGGATCATTGTCATCGGGCCCGGAGCGAGGGAGTGGACATCAAGGCGCGACGAAAACTGATCATAGCCAGTATTTTGTGCCTGGTCTTTATGATTGCCGAGATTGTGGGTGAGTTTGGGGGGGGGCTTACATTCATAAAAAAATACATATTCCCTTCTTTATGGTCTCTGCAAACTCTCCTGCTTGTACAACCCTGCAAAGAAGTCCTTTTCTTTATATTCACGTCTGTTGTTGGTCTTTTTTTTTTTTGCTCCTTTTCAATTCCCAAACTAATTTTGCTCACCTCCAAGAATCTGAGCCAACAAATAAACAAAAAATAAAGAGGAAAAGCGAAAAAAAAGTCAAACAATGCGGAAAGCAAAAGAGAAAAGAGCATAAAAGGAACAAAAAAAAGGGACTCGAAGGCGACGTCGACGAGACGATTAAAAACTGAGAACCGGAAGTGCAACAATATGGCGACCGGAAGGGCTTACTGTCTGCTGTCAACCGTCCTCCATTTATGACGGCCCAGGGGCGGGCTTGAGAGGCGGGCGGGGGTGCTGGTTATACAATAAACATTTAATTTTCGAGGGACTGCGATGTCGTTGGGGCTTCGACGGCAGCCGTCGTTAATCGTTTCGCAATTACCTACAATGTTCCATTCCGGATCGGGCGGAAGGGTGGCGGGGTAGGAGCAGGGGCAGGAAAGAGGATTTCTTTTTTGCGCACCTCGCTTTGCACTTTTCTTTCGCTTTCAAATCGAAATTGTTTTTCCGATTGTGGAAAATAGACAGAGTGCCTGAATGCCCGACCGAGAGAGCTCCTCCCTTTCCCTGTTTTCCGCCGAGTGCCGGCGGATTGTAACCATGCCCCATACGCGTACCGCACCCTTTCGGCCCCCGAAATCAACGTCCGCAATTCCCACAGATTGTCGAGTTAATTTTTTGCGCATTTATTTATTCCCAACCCCACCCCACCTGGAACAGGTGGCGTCCTATCGAACAGCCTGGCCATCGCAACAGACGCCGCCCATTTGCTCACCGATTTCGCCAGTTTTATGATCTCGTTGTTTGCCATCTGGATTGCCGGACGCCCGTCTACGCAGCGGTAAGTACTCCCGGCGTGGCGCCGCCAAATAAAGACACTGCCAAAAGTCGTTCCGAAGGGGGAAGGGAAATCAATAAAACGTAAACTTTCAATCTTTTCTGCATTTTTTTTGTCGCTAACTGCTGCTGCTGCTGCTGCTGCTTTGTGTGCGCCTTGCGCCAATCCCCAAAACTGGTGACTTCAGGTCCTGCTTGGGGAAATCCATAGAAATTACTTTTGTATAATACCTTTTGCTTGCAAGGTATATTGTGTTTGAGTCACTAATTTGCCAAGCTATTAGTAATAAATAAGTAAATAATATTTAGGGTTTTTTCTAATCGAAAACATTCGCTTTAATATATAGCTTTGCCGTCTAATCATAAATCTAAATGATATTTATGGTGGAGTGGCTCTGGTAAAAGCATTCTGGAAGCCTGACCATTGTTGTCTTTTAATATAGTTATATTTAAATATTTTTCCATAAAAAGTCGCCTTAACTCAGAAGCAGGGACCAGGTTTTTAGGGCGGAAGGACAGATGTTTGTAGTTTAATTAACTTGACTTTCGATAATAAAATAATATTAATATAATTATAATAATGATATAAAATATAATCAAAAGTATAGAATTATTGAGTCGCATTATACGCAATTTCGACATCAAAAGTTTTTGAAAATAAATTATTTTTTTGGTTTTCTCTCCCTAACTCACATGATAACTTTAACACATTATTGTTGTTGTTATTATTATTATCATTATTATTATTATTATTATTATTATTATTATTGTTACTATTATTATTTTTATTATTTTTATTGTTATTATTATTATTATTATTATTATTATTATTATTATTATTATTTTTATTATTATTATTATTATTATTATTATAATTATTATAAGTAGATAGAACAGTTTACAAAGCTAAACTAATTTAAACTTTAACACATTTTTAATTCGAATTAATGGAAATATTTTAACATGTTAATATTTACACATTCTTACAACATGTTCTGCTGTTAGCGACAATATTATTTTATTCTTTCCCTTTCTATTTAAATATTCTATCAAAATAATGCCTCTGCATTGCCCTGCAATTCATATTCCACTTTTATACGCTTACATTGCCACCATAATTCCTGTCGCTCGACTGGGCCATTATCTTTCTGTCTGTGTCCCTGTATTTCCCCATTCGCCATCGTCTAATTAGGCGAAAAGCCTGTTTCAAAATTTCCCATGCCTTCCTGTGGCGTCTCTGGCTGATTTTGTTGCTATTGCTACGACTAGGGCTGCCAATTTGTTCTTTTTTTTCAGACAGATATGCTCTCTGGCTCAATCGGGAAATACCATTTTTTGATTCTATACTTTTTTATTTTACTTTTTTATTTTAAAAATTAATTACAAAAGCATTTTCTTTGTTTTTTTTTCTCTCTTTTTAATTTTTATAAACGTAAGATACGTTACGTTGTATAGTTGCA
This sequence comes from Drosophila baimaii, assembly GCA_018874675.1. NCBI lineage: Eukaryota > Metazoa > Arthropoda > Insecta > Diptera > Drosophilidae > Drosophila > Drosophila baimaii. The sequence goes on along the minus strand of JAEIIU010057160.1, from coordinate 26,110 downwards.
TTTACTGATTTCAAAAGCGCATAATTCTAAGAAATAAATATTGGATACTGAGTGTACATCTTATTAGTAAAAATTTCCTGAAAAGTTCGTTCGATCATTTACTTTGACTGTTATTTCTTCAGTGGCTTTCTTTATTAATATGTTAATAAGATAATTAAATTTTTTACCTATTTCCTTATTGATTTTTTGTGGTATGTAAAATATGAGATCGAGAAAAATCATATTTTAGGTCCTGCTTTTTCCGAACTGCGTCCTTGCCAACACTGGCGGTTGCTGTTGCTGCTGCGCACTGTACATTCGGCCGCTGCACATTTTTCAATTGGTCCTTGGGACCGTTACGTTCCGTTCCGTTCCGCTCCCTTCTGGCCGCTCGCTACTCCACTGCATCCGTCTTGTGCCAGACTAGGAGGGAGGCAAGCGGCACGTTCGGCTCATTCATGCAAAAATCTCACTCACTCGACGACTCGACTGCAGCCACAAAGTGAATAATGAAAAACTTTTGCAATTTCAAGCGTGTTGCATGGTAATTTTGTAAATTTCGCTGCTGCCACCAGACTCAGACTTGGGCTCCTACGCCCCTTGTGTGCGTTGATGTTGCTGCTGTTCCTGTTTCTGTTTCTGTTCCAGTTGCTCTTGTTGCCTCCTGGTTGCTGATGCTGCATGCTGCATGTTGCTGCTGCGGCTGCTGCATGTTGCAGCCTCAGCCTCAGCCTTAGTCTGGCTGAATGCTTTTCGTTTTGGCAGGGTTTGGGTTACTACCTCCTTCTTTTGGGTCCTGCGCCGCACCACCAGCACCACCCATTTTTGGCGCTGGAGTGCCTGAGCTGGCGTTGCCGAGTTGACAAGCCTAATTTATCAAAACAAAACACATTTGCACAATTGCAAAGGAGAAAACGCAGAAAACGAAATGGCAAAACGAACGAAAACTAAGCATGGTACAGTGGACTGACTCGGTTAGATCCTGCGGTCCTTTTCTCGGGGTAATTAGTAGGGAATTCGTGCATGATTTCTTTTTTACATTTACCTTTGGTATTATTCATAAGCGGAGAGCCCAGAATATGTAACTGGGAAAAACATACAACTTTTGGAATAATATTATTTAAATTAGATCATTTAAAATTATATTTGCGAAGGCTAGCCATTGTGACAATAGTTTATTATTTCCTCATACTTACCTATGAATCTGGAATAGGCAATAAGTATTCTTAAAAATGCTTGCCTATATTTAAACGTTGATTTCAGATTAAATATGTAGTTAGTTCTAGTCTAGATCGAGAATTAATACATCAAAAATATTATTATTAAAATAAACAATTAGCAATGCAGCATTTAAATAGATTTTAAACGAGACATGGCAAACTTCTATTTGAAATAAAACATGAGGAAACTGAAAATTAACCGGAAATGGGAGTGATGCATATACCTTTGATAATTTTCATTAACGGAGAGCCCCGAGTGTGATACATAACATAAATCTTTACAAATTATATTATTTAAATGTAACCATAAGAAATTATATTTACCCAGACTAGCCCCTGTGATAATTGTTTATTCTTTCTTCATTGTTTTCCATGAGTATTAAATAGGCGTTTAGTATTTTTAAAAATGCCTATCTATATTTAACTATTAATTTCAAATTACTTATGTAGTTAGTTCAAGATTAGATCAAAATCATATACGTGAAATAATTGTGTAACGAAAAATAAGCTAGTACTTAAATATCTTTTGAACAATACATAATAAACTTGCTTTATTAGAAATTTAAAGGGAATGAAGAAACGCTATTTTTCACATTGAAAATCAACCGGAAATAGGAGTGATTCAATATAAGTATTTTTATGGAAATATAGGAACGACATGATTGATCAACAATACCTATAATATCAATATCTATAATATACATTAAGTATTTCTTAGTTTCTTAGGCTCTCCTTACATTTCCTTAAATAATAACTCTTGCTTATATAGGGGTGGAGGCTGCCAAAAAGTATATATATGAGAATACGTAATACATACATCGACAGCCCCTATTCAGATCACTCTAGGTAATATAATTATTCAACTAAAAATTGGAATAAAAAAATACAGAATTAATAAAGCTTAAATACAGAATTAATAGAGCTTATTTGCTTTTTTGTAATTAATGTTTCTTAATCATAATGTTAGAATAACTTTTCTTTATCAAAATACACAATTTTTAAAAATATGTGATGTGTGGAATATATTTGAAACTCTCATATATAAATGCTTCCTTTTTATTATATATTTCTTGTGCTGTACTATAATTATAGCTTTGAACATGTGATAGTTCCAACTACTACTATTAATTTAATTACCCCATGTGTCTCCCTACAAAATGTAAATATGTTACACTAGAACTTTGCTAAAATTCTTAACTCTCCCCTCTATATTTTAAACGGGTGCCCAATGATCCATTTTGTTGGCTGCCAAAAAGTTTCGCTTGGCATTACACACAGCCATATTTCATTATCGCTAATCCCAATTAAGTGTATTTGGGTACTTTCTTTTAATTATCGCACCAGTGTACCCCCGGAGCCGCCATTGAGGTAGCGATGTTTCTCTGCTCCTCCATTGGGGCTGCGAGCGGACGAAGGACGAAGGACTAGGGACGACAGCAGCAGGCGGTCATTAAGCAAATGGCTGCACTTGCAACGCCAACTGCAAGGGCCCGGCTTACATATACATATATATATTTGTATACACACACACATACTATAGAGAAAGCCCCGCAATACATTGACACAGCGGATGGGGGAAGGTGAGGGGTGGGGGACAGGACGGATGTTTGCTGGAAATTAAATTGTATTATTATGGCGAGACATTCGTTGCTGTAGCTGCCTGCTGCCTTCTGGCATCACATTAGTTAGCAGGCTGGCAAAATTGTTGCCTTTTGCCATTATTTCAATTTTATAACGAGAGTGGTTGCCACCACCACCACCACCTCTGCCACTCTTCCTCCTCCGCCCCTCGGTTGGCTACCTGGTCTGGCCATGCTCTGGCTCTGGCTATGGCTCCGGCTCGCTCTGATGTGGCTGTGGCTGGTTTGTTTTCTGGTCTGGGTTGGGCTTTAATTGAACGACCCTCGACCTGGTCTCCGGCGCCGTTCAGGTGTTGACTTTGACCTAACCAAAAAATAATACACGAAAAGAAGTAAAGGGACGCACATGCAAAGCGCTCATTACATTAGGGAAATGCCGGAGCAGTCGCTATTCCCTGCCGAACATTATCATCTGGGCGGAGCACCGCGCCCCAAAAAGAGCAGGCCCCCAGGACTCGAATTAAAATGGCATTTGACAAATTTCGGCCGCATTTATCATAACATGTTAATTTTAAATAGGCCATTGTCCACATCCATTGTGCCAGGTGTGAGAGGCAAAGGAATATTTATTTTTCTTTTAAGTTCCTAAAGATACAAACATTAATGGAGAATTTACCAAGTTATCTTATGAATTTAACAAATTCTTTAAGTATTCACTTTAAGATTAAGTAAGCTTTATAGATCATATATATGCAGAAAAAGCAATGAATATTTTAGAAAACAATTAAAATGGAAGTGGTTTTTGGTATCATATGAGATCATTCTCCAACTTAAGCAGGTTTTATAGTCATAACCTTTTTATAATGATTTTATTACTTATTATTTGTACACCCTTGCAAGGTATTATAATTTTATTCAGAAGTATCAACGCTGTAATTTTCGACCTTATAAAGTGTTTTTATATGTATATACTTGATCAGCATCTACAGACTAATTAATCTTGTTATGTCCGATTGTTCGTCTATCTGTCCGTCCTTTTCTATGCAAACTAGGCCCTCTGTTTTCGAGCTATCCTAACTTTAACTTTGCAAATAGTATTCTACATAGGTTGGAAAGGACCGAATTTGACGACTATATCATATAGGAACAATAGGAAAATTATTAGAATAAACAATTGTTGTTTTTCATGTTCATATAAGTGTATCTTTTCCTAGATTTGGTAACTTCGAATGATGTCAAAATTTAGGTTTTAAATTTATAATTTTCAAGGCCGACTGTGTCATATCGCTGACATAGGAATGAATTGAAAAATGAATAGGGAAATAATATTCAACATATTTGCATATACCCATGGGTATATTCGTATACATACAATTAGAAAGAGAGAGTCCGTTCTCAGCTAAAAATAGATTTTTTAAGAATTTTCATGCTTAAATCAAGAACTTTTCAGATTACTGTGGCATTTTAATCCCGAATCGTGATTAATTTAACCTTTTAATCCTGAAACGTGCTGGAGATTCCGTGTTTTCTGTGCAGAGATATAGTTAACAATTTGAAAATAATTCGTTTAATTTTAAATAAATTTAAGGACAATGTCAATGTCAATTTTAGCGACCTTTTAATTTTGTAAATGAAGTAAATGAAGGATTATATCATATATCATACGATAAGTCGGTTAATTTGTATTAGAACCAATTGAAATCAAGAGCGATCCAAAAACAAACTGCAAAGGTGTACAGACTTCGACTTCCCGAAAGTAGCTTTCCTTTATGTTTTTATTTATACATTCATTCATTAATTATATGATCTTAAGTCAATCTATCAACAACCTTGAGGTTCCATTTATCTAACTTAATAAACATCAACAAGCTATTAATACTTAAACATTTAATAGTTATATTTTGTCTTCAACAGGATGTCCTTTGGCTGGTATCGTGCAGAGGTAATTGGCGCCATGGCCTCTGTATTCATGATCTGGGTAATCACTGGAATTCTGGTCTGGCTGGCCATAGGACGCCTCATTAACGGCGACTACGAAGTGAACGCCAAGATCATGCTCATCACTTCGGGGCTGGCCATATTGGTGAATGTCATGTAAGTATCGCTCCCTCTCTCTCTCGATATGCAGATCTTTGATTGCCGACTGTCTGGATATCTACGGCTACGTCAGACTTTCTGTCTGATTCCCGTGTGCCTGCAAAGTTTTCTTGTTTTCCCCTGGGCAGTTTTCCAATTGCAATTGCCGCAATCAACTTGTCCAGGAGGGCATGGGGCAGCAAATGGGTCAACTTGGTGCTGCCAATGTCTCCCGATCTCCCCATGCTCTCGGGCCCATGGCATTTCCCATTCTCATTCACATTCCCATTCCCGTGCCCGTTTTTGGTTGGCATTCCCCTACGTATCCGCCAGTTGTTGCGGCAACTTTCTCCACATTTTAGCGACAACTTTTTCCACAAGTTTAGAATTTCTTTTCGTTTCATTTTTGTTGTTTTTCTGTTTTTTTTTTCTGTCAGCGTTAACAAAGGCCAAAAGCGATGGCAACGAGGAGTTGCTTGTGTTTGTGTTGGCCATCCGCAAAGGTGGAGAATTCTCTAGGCGGTACGGGGTAACTCGCCACGGTAGAGGGCTTTAATATTGCTCGAATCGGTGGTCATCGGGGTGGCTCCTCTAACTGTGGGATTTCATTTCACTTTGCGAAGCTAAAAATAAATCGAAACTGGCGAGTTTAACGCCTTATTAAATTCAATTTAGGTTTTACAGTTGGCCAGGAACTCATAAGGCTTTTATTTTATTTTGGTTAGAAATTTAAACGTTGGGTTTGTGGGCTTAAAGTTATCCCTGAAACTTATATAAATTATTCGATGTATTAAAGTCCTTCTTCTTATGAATATGAAAGGCCTTAACATTTAATCTTAACTAACAAGAAGTGCACCTTTTTATGTTCAGTTCAGTATGTTTTTTGCTTATTTATAAATAATACATTAAGCGATTCTAGTGTGTTTTAGTGAGAGCATTCCCTGTTCGCCTTCTAATTTCCTAATCGCTGCTCTTGTTTTGATTTCGTTGAGTGCAGCACCTGCAAACATCTGCCCCCCCTCTCTCGTCGACATGCTGAACGCCACTCTCCATCCGCCAGTCCCTGTTCCGTGTCCCCATTGATGCTCATTCATGTGGCTGTCGAAGCATAGTTTTTGGCGCATAAATCGCAACGTTCAATGCCGAGCTCACACACAAGTTTTCCAACGTTACCTAGCCGCTACCAGCCGCTTCCCCCTCTTAGCCAACCTCCTTCCCCGCTCTTGTTGTTGGCAGTTGAGCGGGTAGAGCAAAAATTTTCCAGTTGACGTTGGCATTTTCAGTGTTTGCCACTTGAATTGTTTGATTACGTGAATTGATTGTGAAAAACGTGCAGCAGAAGCAACTCTCTTGGCTTAGAGAGATGTGGCCGAGCCAAGGAGAAGATGGCCAGTTCTGGAGGGGGGCGGGGCAGCAGGTGGGCGGAACCTGACCGTGGCTAGGCGCCCATCTTCGGAAGCTGCCATAAAACTAGGAAGTTAAGTCAAGTCAATGCTCTCGCTTACCTCTCCTGGCATCTGCAAGTGTTGTATACACTTTAAAATGTATTTTTAATATGATTCGATTAAGTTAATTAGAAATCGTATTCAAAATACCCTTTTCCAGTGTATAAAAATAATTCTATGAATGAAGAATGATAACTTCTGATTTGCTGGAATATAATAATGAAATATTTTGCTGTAATAGAATTTAATCATATTATTTCTGTTACCAAATATTTCATAAAAATGTTTACGCTGTTGCAAATATTTTTATGAAGGCTCTCTTTTCTTATATAATTCATTTCTCTCCGTGTAGCGTTTACCTGTGACCGAACAATAGAATAAAATGGCCACCTTTTACCGCCATGCGTTTTGGGCGAACGACTTTGCCAGCCAGTTTGAACTATTTTGCCATTGAAGGCTTTTTACTTAGTTTCATTTAGTTGTCGAGCGCTCTCTGGATTTTATTTTTCGCCGGTTTTTAGTTCAATTAGCACAATGCCGAAAATAGCACAGAAACACACACACACACACACTCCAACACATGCGCACGCACAGAAGTTTCCGGCTCGCTTTTTGTGTGTGGCTGTGTGTTGCTGTGTGTGTGTGGATGTAGTTGTTGTTGGGTTAACTTTTGAGTGGCGGCAACGACGTCCGCCGACTTCACATCGTTAAAGCGCCCATTAGAGAGCAGTGCCAAAGCAGCGGCGAAGCAAACGGACCAAGATCGGGGGATATAGAGGGGGTGGGGGAGAAGGGGAGTTAAATAACCAAAGTACTGTGAAACATCACCAGATGAACCATTTGGTGTGATCTTGTTTAAATGCATCTTTGTTTCTTTTTTTTTTTTTTAAGCATGCATAGTTTGTTTAGTTGTCAAGGACGAAATATAATATCTAGTTATGGTTTTTGAGATAAATGCAAACCAGGCTTAGGGCACATTTGTGACTATAGTAGGCCGAAGTTACATATGTTAGAATGGAAAAAAATAATGGTAAGCACCTAATGGTAGATCTACAAAAGAAAAAACCTTTTTCTTTGAATTGATCTGAGTGAATGATGAATTTCTTAGCGAGAAAAAATCGATTTATTTAAAAACAATATTTTTCAATGTAAAATTTTTATATTTAATAAGAACTAATTATTTTTTTCAAAAAAAAATTACCATAACGTCACTTAATTGTTTTTAGAGAGGCTCATTCGTTAATCTCAATTTAATTTTGGGACAATTGGGACAATGCCACAAAATTAAAGTAAATGTTCAAAAGATCTATAACATCTTCATCCTGTCCGGTTAACTGATTCTAATTGCAGTATACTACAAGATCTTAAAACAGTTTTAAACCTTAAAAAATACTTTATTTAGGTTATAAGGGGTTACAGCTAGATAAAAGACCCTAAGGCCGTGTTTAAAAAAAAATGCTAAACAACTCTTAAATGTATTATTGTAAGCATTTGTACACATGCTTATTTTGGTGATTTTAAAAAATATTTAAAATGTTTATACTTTTATTAAATATATGTCCTTGGAGCTGAAAGTCATTTAATAATTATATTATATTTTTCCTTTCTTTGCTTGACCTACACGTCATTTGCGGTTTATTGTGGCAAAATAAACAGACGTTTTTAAAAACAGAATAGATGTTAAAGAAAGAAATCAAGTTAATCGACCTTAGTATAGATTTTTTGCAGCTCTATTTAATGTCTTTAAGCCTCATTTTACACTAAGCCATAGGCATTGAGTGTTAAATACTGAACTAATATTAGAAATCAGGCAAACATGTAGTATTGTGTATACAACACAGCCATACTACCTTTAAAATTAAAGTATAACCTTTAGACTTTAAAATTAACCCTTTACTATTTATTAAAGAGTATCTATTATAAGATAAACGTTGTAAAAAAATTAATATCCAACCGGTTAGCCATGAAGCAGAGTCCTTACTATACACGAAACATACACTCGAACTCTCAAAAAGCCTGACCTTAAACTGCAAATGGGACATTAGCGCGAGCAAATGCCAGTGAAATATGAGAGGTTTATTCTGGCGGGGAAGCAGAGAGTTTGGGGCCGAGAGAGGTGCTAAAGCAATTACAACCAGAATGTGGAGATGGAGGGGCTTAGCAATGGGAATGAAAATGGCAGTTAGGACAGATGGATGAATGCACAGCGGATTTTTTCTTTAAAGCAATCGTATAAATTTGGATCAAGTGCACTGCCATGGAAGGTAAAATTTAGTAGATGGAAATGAAAAACCAATAAACTAAAATTTACTAACCTTAGGAAGTTGGAAACAAGTATTTTCCTTTTGAGTTTAAATCTAAAGAAGTGCGAGTGCTATAACCCATTGATTAGATTAGACGAAAATCAAAAGGTTCGTAAAAGGTAATTGTAATATTTATCTATATCTGATAGTTTCTATTTGTTTAAGGTGGCTTTTGTTTATAAATATATTGTTTCTCCTATACATATATTGTATCTAGCTCAACATATATTTATGTACTTGCCTGTGCTTAGTGCTCACAATGCGGCCACTGAGCCTGGTCTTCTCTCCTCACTGTTCTCCCATCCACCACCATCCTCTTGAGGCCCAAACTGGCCAAAAGCTTGTTAGCCAAGCAACTCAATTTCATTTTCAATTTCTTCAGACCCCACTGTGTTGGCCTAGCCAGTTCGGCTTGGAGAAGTTACCAGGCCAAATGTGGCCATAATTTGTCAAACAGCAAAAAACAGGAGACGTCGGAAAATAAACACAAGGAGCGAATAAATATGAACGGGAAAGATATAGGGGGGAAGAGAGGGGAACGCGGTGCCTGCTTCGTGTGGAGCAACGCGTTGATGGCCACTAAATAAATTGCAGGGAGCAGCAGAGATCTTGCTCCAGTTGTGGGCGGTAGTGATGCAAAATCAGCTTGTGTTCTTTTTTGATCTTTCAGTATTTCTGTAATATTTAAGTTCGAATTTAAAGCAGATACCAGAAAAAAATGATTATTAATTTAAAACTAATAGGTTTTTATAAATATTATAAAAAGATATATAATATTTAATATATTCTAATCCTTGTATTACCCAGTCTTCCCTTAAAACATAAAATATTGGTCGAAATTCGGGCATCATTACTAGGTAGCCCCCGATGTCTTATTCCCAACCAACCAGCGTGGTCAGTGCTGGTGGACCTCGTTGGTCCCAGGGATTCCATGCAGAGCACATACGCTTTCTGACTTTGAACATCCGATTGCGGAGGCATTACCCCGTGGCCACTGCCACCTCACCACCATGCCCATCCACACTCTCCGCTCTCGCTGCCATGGGCTTGTGTGTCCTCGAGCGCAAAAAATGCCAATGTGAGCGACATTCCCCCACCACCATCAGCAGCGATTCTCCTCTGGGTTCCCCGCTAACCCGGCATTGTTGTTCCAACTGCGTCGCTGTAATTTGTAGCGCGCAATGAAGCATTTCCCCTTGATTTTGCGGCATCTTTACTCGCCTCGTTAGTGGCCAACAAACGACAGCAGCCATGACAACACCAGCACTCGGTGGGGCCCAGGACGTAGGACGCAGGACTCAGGACTCAGGATTCAGGACCCATGACCCGGGACCCAGCAGCGCGAGCCAAGGCACTGGCGGAGTGTCGGGAGCTCCTCCTGGCAGCGTATATGCCATGTCCTGATTTAATTGACAGGAACATAAATATTAGCGCATATCTTGACTCAGCTCGCCTTGGCGTGGCTTTGGCTTTGGTCGCGTATGTGACTGTTGCCAGGATTTGCAGCCACTAAGGATGTCTCGGGTCATGCCTGGAGCCTTTGGTCTCCTGGTCTCGCTCGGTGCCGTCCTGTCGCCCGGATGAGCAGCTCGTTAAGCTGTCGGGCATGGAGCAGGACCATCGGCAGCGCCAAGTCCTGGGCTAGGGATAAGGAGGCACGTTTATTGCGCTCATCTTAACGCGCGTTTTACAACCGACTGTTGGTATTTATTTGGCTAGTGGTGTGTCTAAATCATTCACCAAGGAGGCTAAAGGATGGAGATCCACCAAAATGTTGCTTAGTTACTTGCCCGATTTAAGATTTGTAGCATATTTAATAGTAAAATGTGATTATTGAGCATCAAACCTAAAAATTTTCCGCTTTAAAAACTTTCGTTGATCTATGTTTAATACTTTCTGCCCAAATGTCTTTTCTACAAGTTCAGTTATATGCAATATTTATTTTGTAATAATTAAACTATAAATGTGAAAATTGCATTCATTTAATTTCCTTGCTAGAGTATTTGTCAAAAAGAAGCCAACTTTAAATGCTTTTAGGCCATTTTACCCGTTTTATTTTAAGTTTTGACTTTAAACAAACCTCACAAAAATTAAGAAGACGTGAAAAAACATTGTTCTCACCTACAAAATGGGATGTCTATATATTACGTAATCACTGAAGGCTGGGGTAGGAGTTTGTTTTATGATTACACAAGTACTAACTAAATTGTTTTTTTCTTTAAGTGATGGGAGATGGGGTCAAACAAGTGATTACGTAATGCATGGACAGTCTTTAGGAAAAAGGTTTTAATTTTATTTAACTGCTCGTATAAACAATTTCCTTTTAGTTCAGGTTTCTACCCTCACCGTTAAAGTTTCGCGGACAGATGCAGTCCTGACTAAGAAAAGTGTGTTTACTACCATACACCATAAGAGCTATCATTAATTGGGACCTAGACCTCCTGTCAAGTATTTATAGTCTCGAAAACATAACCAGATGATTTCAGAGAACCAACTGAACCAACAAAAACTACAGTACAATTTGGTAGTAACAGTGATATGTTATTCTTTCTCGTTCAGATAAATTACAAAGAGGGTAGTAAGCTTTACTGACAGTTTATCTGGTGGTTATCTTTTTCGATCAGATAGTTAGTTTGACAGTGAGGTTGGAAACCGACCCTTGATATAAACATTTCTATAGCTTTTTTTACATTTTATAATTTCGTTTTAAACTTCCTACTGATAATGTTTAAAAATATGTATTCAATATATCAATATTATTATTCAATATTAAAAATTAATATGTTGACTTTAAAAACTTCCATGATAATCATCCAATGGAATTTTCACTTATAATCTCAGAAATCGGTTGTCTCATAAAAACGAATAAACAGACAAAAAGCCAGACGGTCATGTTTAAATCGACTCGTCTGATGATGCTGATCACGAATTTTATGGGTGATGTCTGAGACCCTAAAAAATACGACTCTGAGAACGTTAAAATGGCTTTGGTTCAACCAATGACACTACGTCAATTAGCGTCAAATCGACTTCGTGGCAGGATGGTTTCGTTGGGGGCTCGGGGTCCGCTCTCAACGGATGGTTAACTGGTCCGTTCCGCGGCTGCTCACTTGGCGCTTTGTGTTTGGCCCTGCCAATGGTCGGTTGTGCGTAATTTATGCGACTTTATTTATTGATGCCCGGCACTGCATTGTTTCCCCAAAAATCCGGCTAAGTGCAGCCGGCGGCGGCGACGGAGCAGCAATCGTTTTTGGAGCCCTGTGCGTTGGCATGTCGGTCGGTCGACCATGGCCTTTTTCCCCAAATAGAAAACCCATAAATCTGCAATGTCAGAGCATTTAAAATGAATAAAAAGTCAATGTGCCGAGCTATTAACTGCCTGATGCATGCCGTGAGCCAGGAGGCGGTCTGTTGGGGGCGGCCTGGCCTGGCCTGGTCAACTGGTTGCCATTTTCGACAATACATTTGTATTTGCATGCGGCAATGTGTCCGGACGTACTGAACTGGAGCAGCCCAGATGGGCATAGGGTCGGAATCGGACAGGAGCGGTTAGTTTGGATGGTCGGTCTGCTCGCAGGATCCCTGGCACAGAGCTGGCACACACCTTCCGGTGCTGCACAGAGCAGCAAAGCGGTGAGCACGGAGCCAGAAAGGACGAGGAGGTGGTTGCCGGGTACCACAATTTTTTGGTGGAGAGTACACTGTGCAGTGGCCTAAAATTATTTATTTTGAAAAAAAAAAACAAATGTAATTGATTTATGGAAATGACTTGTTAACCTATAGAGTGTAGTTAAGCACTTGTTTTGTTGAAAAGCCATCGGCTTATAGTTTGAGTTGGGGGGTTAGCTAGTTAGTAACGTTTTAATGTTATAACTAAGAGAAGTCTTCATTAATCTTTGAGCTTTAGAAATAAAAAGATAGCCATTTATAGTAACATAATTTATTTAAGTTAGGAGCAGTGGAGTGGTTGAGAGCTCTTTTAACAGACTCAAACGTTTTGATCATTCGATTTCTCTCGCAGAGAGAACAAGAAACTTAAAATAGTCTCTTCTTTGCAATTATGTCGGTTGTTTTGCTTTTGTTGTGTTTCGGAGAGACAAAATGCGAAGCTCTCAGAGTGCTTAGGTGCTCAACTCTCTCTTTCGCTACTCAGTGTTGCTGCTACTGCTGACTTTACCCTAGTTTGCAAGAGAGCGGGAGAGTGCTATTAAATACAAGCATATTTTTTGACATACATGTGCAAAACATATTTCCGCAAAGCAAGCGGCTTCCAGAGACCGAAGACTTATCTCGCTGTTTAAAAAGAGAGAGGTATAAGAGAGTTGATCTAAGACGAATCTTTGGTTTAGTTTTCAATCTTTCTGAATAACCTGCATGTATCGAATATTTAGTCATACATATGTATCTCGATTCTGACTCGCTTGTTTACTCAACCCTGTACTCAAAGACTAACAAATTGTTAACTCGTAAATTGGTAAAATCCTAAAAGAAAGTATGTATTTGCTTTATTTCAGCTGTACCTTAAAACTCGCTCCATTACGTTGTAGGTTTTAAATTTCCGTACTTCATTTGGTTTACGATTTTTTCAGTGGGTCCGAGAACCCACTGCTGCTCCTGACCTAAGTGTGTTTGTTTGACTGTGCGGTGCGACTGTTGTTGGGCATTAAAATGCTGAAATAAAATGCCAAACAATGCAAAAGCGTTGCCCGCATTCCGCTCTGGCAGCCCCTCCCTCCCTTCCCAGCCAGCAAATAAAGCAGCCAAAAAGCATTTGGGTGCGTTTTTGTTTTCATACTGTGGCCTGGGCTAACGTGGCCCAGACAGGGACGGATTTTTGGGAGTTGGCCGGCACACAACATAGCTTGCAACATTTTCAAGCATATTAAATATTTGTGATAACGTTTTCAATTTCTCTCTCCCCAGCATGGGCGTCCAGCTGCAGCACGGTCACTCGCATGGCCTGGGCGGTGGGCATGGCCACAGCCATGGTGGTCCGGCCAAGGAGAAAAAGGCGAAGAAGCCGGGCATCATCCCGTCCCATGCCAACGCCACGTCCACGCCCTGCGCCGCCTCGCCCACCCAGCGCATTGAGGGCGGCGTGGCCTTTGCCCCGGAGGACGCCGAGTTGCCAGGCAGCGGACTGCCGACATACTCCTACCAGAATGCCAAGCTGGTGGATCCGACACTGGATTTGGAAATTGCAGCCGTGCTGGCCGAGACCGCGCCGGGCTCACATCACCATGGCGGGTCGGCGGGTCGCGAGGCCGTCAACATGAACGTCCGGGCAGCCCTCATCCATGTGATTGGCGATGTCATCCAGAGTGTGGGAGTCTTTGTCGCTGCCGGCGTGATCTACTTTTGGCCGGAGTATGCCATCGTTGATCCCATTTGCACGTTTGTCTTCTCCATCATAGTCCTGTTTACCACATTTACGATCATGAAGGATGCCCTGCTGGTGAGTGAAAAATCTAAGGAGAGAAAGCTACACTTTAAAGTTTATTTTAATTCACAACTAAAGCAATTTCTGTGGCTTTTCTATATAGGTTGAACCCTGCTATTTCGATAACATTTTCTTTAATATTTAAATGTACGAAAGCAGTACATTTTGGAGCCATCCTTAAATTGTAATTCGAAATCAATAGGCTTAAGTTTCTCTGGGCATTAACACACAAATTGCCATCATTTACCAAGTGATTTCAGTGGAATTAATGTAACATTCCTCTCTGCCTAATAATCCTTAGCCCGATTACAATTAGCCTCACTTATTTGCAGTACTAAGTGAACACCTTTTAATTTGTTTAGTAAGCACTAATTGTCTCTCGGCTACAAAGTCTAATGAAGTTGTTCTGTCTGACACAACAACATCCTTGGTAAATCGGATTTAATTGCATTTATGATTTCCGACTAAGAAGACTTGTGCTCATAAGTTAATGATTTTATATTAATTGCAAAAACTGTACATCATTTAGGCAAATCAGTTTAATTATTTATCATTCTGTAATGTCTCTGCAGGTCCTGATGGAGGGGACTCCCAACTACATGCACTACGCCGAAGTGCTTGAGATATTCCAAGGCATCGAGGGTGTCGAGCGGGTGCACAACCTGCGGATCTGGGCGCTGAGCATTAATAAAGTGGCGCTATCTGCGCATTTGGCCATTGGTAAGTAGCGCCCCCAGGGGTGAGGGGGCTCCAAAGGACCAGGCCAAACCGAATCAGACCAGAAAGGTTGTCGCTCGGTGGCCTAATGCACTCGGAACATAAATTGTCCTGAAACTGGGAATTTTATTTATGAAATTATGAACTCATTTGTAATAATACCAGCTTCAGATTTCAAGTAACTGTTTTTCTAACTTGAGAATTTTTTAATTTAATAATAAAAAAAATTTTGTTTAAAATCATTTCTGCTATTAAGGACCTTCTTCCTTGAAAAAGTATACAATTTCCTTCCTAGTTTAATTTCATTCTTTTTAAGAGGTTGTTTTCACAAGATTTTGTTTCAAAGTTTAATAATTTTTATTCATGTATTTAACTTCAAATTAAATATTAAAAAATGTAGGAAAAATGCCGAGGATAATGTAAATATATTTTCTAAAATTCCAAGTAGATTTTTTTTAAATTTAAATGCAAATTTCTAAGTTTCCTGGCAACTATTGTTCCGAGTGTGCGCTGATGCATGTGTTTTCCCGGGCTTTGTGTGTGAGTGTGAGTGTGCGAGTGTGTTTGGGCGCGCTTTTGGGCATGGATGGTAATTATCCCAATGGATTTGTTGTTGTTTTAAGCTGTTTTCCCACTGCGCTGCTGGCCCTGCTCCGTGGCCATGTCCATGGGCAGACAGTGAGCAATTAGCTTAATTATTTTTGAAATGGCTTTTTAAGCGTGGACAATTTTGATAGAGCGAGCCCCAGCCAGAGCCAGAGCCCGGGCAAGCCTGGCCCCCCATTAATGTTATCCTTCTGATACCGCTTAATCGTTTCCTTCTTCCCGTTTCTCTCCCCTCTCTCTCGCCACAGCTACTAATGCCAATCCAAAGCAGATCCTGGATGCAGCCACCTCGGCGGTACACTTGCGCTATAACTTCTTTGAGACCACCATCCAGATCGAGGAGTACACGGCCCAGATGGAA
This sequence comes from Drosophila baimaii, assembly GCA_018874675.1. Classification (NCBI taxonomy): domain Eukaryota; kingdom Metazoa; phylum Arthropoda; class Insecta; order Diptera; family Drosophilidae; genus Drosophila; species Drosophila baimaii. The sequence continues at coordinate 10,383 of JAEIIU010057160.1, read as the reverse complement.
AGCTGCCAGCAGTGCAGTGTGCCCGAGAAGTGACGACGCCCTGGAACACACGCACAAAATACTATAATATAACCGGATGTATATTCAGTATTTTGATCTGTCAGATAGATAGGAAAAGAGAGAGAGCGACGCCCCGTAATGAGTAAACAAATTCATGATGATGCTGGCTAGACCAGATAAACAAATCAACCACAAAATATATATTATTAAAATCTGAGTTGATTTTTCTTCTTACTGGGCTTATCGGAGTATCACAAATCCCTCGGCTGGTTAAATAAATGTCCTATAATAGGCAGCCATCAGACAGTGTCAAGCTTGGAGCGTTGGTTTACACATGAACTCATCATACTTTGCACTTCATCATACTCCGCTGGGTGTGTGTGTGTGTTGCGGGTGATAAATAACACCCAAAGTGTAATCTGAATAATGCGGAATACACGACGATTTTTATATAGTCACTCTGCATTGGTCCGGGAGCTGTAAGAACTAGCCTGAATAAATCGCCTGTGTGGTTTGGGCCACACACTCTGTGTGATCAAAGCGATGGGTTCAGCCGATGGGTATAATTTTTAATCGGATTCCATCGCTCGCAATCTCTTTGGTTATACCACTCATCCACTTTTTAAAGCGCACTTTTTTCACCCCCCGAAAACCCTGTGTGGTGCAATGGCTTTTCCGTAGCTATTTTCCATCAAATTCGATGCAGGAGTGACATGCAAACACGCGTAAAAGTTATTAGGCTGCCGCTGGCTGCCATCGGCGACACTGCACACAAAAATGCCCAAACGCGGCCAGAACTAATGCCAATTTATGGGGGGAAACGGTGGCGGTAGCGGCGGCGGTGGCGGCGGCTTACCTGGGGCCTCCACTCTCCCCCTCACCCCCTCACCCATTATGCATAATTTGGATGTGGGGCCATTGCGTAAGCGTCGCTTATGTCGAGGTCGACGCATTGCGTGTGGAACGGAGCGGCGCTTTCAAATTATGTCTAAATTGTTGACCGACAAACTGGCCGGCTGGCTTTTTGACAAGCTCCCCCCTCCCGAACGCCTGTCCACCTCCTCACCTAACCACCTGCCGCCTGTGGGGAGTGGCACTGTCTCGCGGCTGGGAGCGAACAGTTGGCGCCTAATCGCCGCCAATTTGTTGACAGATTTGCATGCTTCCACTGAGCAAAGACGCCGCCATCAACTTGGACAAATTCCGTAACTTTGAGCGAAGCGACGACCAAATACGCGGCTCAGCACCTGGCTGGCTTGGTTGGGGGCCCAAAAAGTGCAGTAATACTTGGCCCACCCACCGCGACCCCCCTCCTTTCCTGTGCTCTCTGCGCACGCGCAGCTCCGAGTGTGCTAAACTGCTAAAACCAGAAAAAGAGCAGCCACCAGCGAGCGGAGAAGTTTATTTAGGCCATGTGCTTGCGTTGCGGCTTTCGAAGTTGCTTTGGCGGCCACTTGACCTGCAGCTGGAAGCAAATGCAGTTCGCACATGGCCGAAAAGGATGCGCGCTTTAAGATAGGGAAAGGGTATTCTCGACATATGTGGTTGGTAAAAACTGGCTGTAGGCAAACAAATTGTTTTCACAGTTAGTACGGGAAGAGGAGGTGGAATCGATTTAAGTATGATATTCTCTGCAAGTTGCGGTTTTCTTTGTTAACGGATTACTTGGGAACATTTTAAAATTAAGCTTGTAGTTGAGGTATTTTTACTTTTAGTTTCAACCATAAACTAACCATAAACTAACTAACTGACAGGGGCGGATCCAGAATTTTGATAAAGGGGGGGTCCAAAATTTTTTTTCTTCGTAAATATCTTCCAT
>JAEIIU010057153.1:0-19526 GCA_018874675.1 Drosophila baimaii | reverse complement strand
TTTCCTTTGTACAGCGCTTCAAAAATCGGGCGAAATTCATGCCTCTACAGTAGAATACCCCCTTAAAAAATAATATTGTATTTACATAAAGAAATACAATTTCTTAAAATAAATACCAATCACTCTTAATATATAGTATATTGACCCAGAAGTACTTAATCACGTCGCAGCTCTCCCAAAATCTTCATCTTGGGGCACTTCATTAACGCCATATAATTGGATCGTGGCTTGGCAGACCGCTTGAACTGCGAACTCTCCGCCGTTGTCCGGCGAAAGCAAAATTAATTAACGTTGCTTGCAAACTTTTGCCACTACAATCTTTTGTCATAGTTTTCCTCCAGCTCCATTTGGGGACCCGACTGTTCCGCTCGCCCCGTTATCCTCTCAAGTTTTCCAGAACGGAAAAATGTCACGCAAATAACGAAAGCAACGTTTTCGGCAGGGGGGAAATCATGGAGATGGAGAGGGTAAAAAGCTGGAGGGACTAAAAGCGTTCGGGAGAGAGCAAACAAAACTTAAAACTGGCTGGCAGCCATTTTGCGCAAAGTGTTTCAGTCCGATCCACTAAGCCCCCCTCGCCCCCTCTCTCCCCTAGTGCGCTTTTCTCCCGAGGGGATAGTCGGTCATTTTGGACTGGAAACTTTTTTTTGTTTTCGCCGGAAAAGAGGAAAACGGTCGGGAAATTCCATAGCATTTGGCCTTTTTTTTTCTTCCGCTAAACCTTGGGTTCCTTGGAAGAAATCACAGATACTTTTAATTGTTTTTAACCAAATGTCCAGGGTAACGTTTTAAGCGCACAATTAAATTATTAACCCTTTTTGGGTTAAAACTTAAAAGTGGCAAAGATAAATCAAATTTATACTTTTTTTTGTAACTATATTTTTTATATAAAATCTTGTTAATAATTACCCTTGTATATATATTAGTTTTATATTTTTTTTTTACTGCAACAAATTCAGGAAAATCTCTGAGGAAAACCTTCTGATTTCCCTTCAAGAAATTAAAAAGTATTTGGCGGGTAAAGGGTTAAAAGTGGGGAACAAAAGGAAAACACAAGAAAAGTGGAAGCATAAATCGTTGGATTTACACTGCGAGCAATGCAATTGGAGCAATTGCCGCGTTTCATTTGCCTCACCCGTCCGCGTTTGTTTGCCTGTTTGTTTGTTTGTTTGTTTGTTGCTGTGGGTTTGCCGCCGAAATTGAATTTCTCTCTCTCGCTGAGCGGAAAACAATAAACAAGCCAAGTGAAAAGGCGACGGAGCGCAGCGGAGAGTGCAAGAGAGAGAGAGAGAGAGAGAGGCGAAAGATGAATGGAAGCTGCCGGCGGAAGGAAAGCGAAGGTAACCAAGTTGCGTATACGCCACGTTGCCCTCGAGCTGGCTTTTGTTTTCTTTTATTTTTTTGTATGCAGCCCTTCGAAAGGGGTAATTCGATTTGAATAGAAAACTGGTCCAGGCGAAAACTCAGACCTTTCGATTGAATGAATAATAATGCTGTTAAAGCTCCTTAAGTGAGTGAAACGTAAATACTTCTAAGGAACTACCAATCATTAAATGTATTATAAATATTTACTCTCTTCTTGAGTTTGACCCACTTTAAAGTCGCCAAGTGGCGGTCTGTTCCCTTATTGCATCTTAAGGGAAATAAATAAGAGCATTTAGAAATTGGCTTGAGCCAAAATATTATCCCTTCCATTCTCCGTAGGGCTTTTTACACGCCTCGTGTCGCTTTTCTTGGCACATTGTTTGGCCGAAACGGAAGGAAACACTTTCATTATCACTTTGGCGCTGCAAATTTATGGCGCCAGCGGAGCGAAGTCGAAGTTAAACTCCTGCGTGGCAAGTAGTGCACGCTTACGTATTATGTATCCCTTCGATTACGTCGTCGTTCGCAGAGAATGTGTAAATGCAAAGTGAGGCGAAAGACGATAAAGGTTTTACGCTGAGCAGTTACACAACCGCTTGACCAATCGATGTTGTCGGTAAGAGTCAGCGACTTGGCGGGATTACAGCCAGTTCCTGGCGAAAAACTATACTGGATGATATCCTATTGCTGAGGTATTCTTAGGTAAAGTAGTAACAATTATTACCTACAAGCACAAGTGCTAACTACCCTTACCCCTTAATATTTCCTACCCAAATGGCCTGGCTAGGCTCTCAGATCAGGTAATGCTTTAAGCGTTGATAATTTTAATTATTAAATTAACCTTCAAGTACCCTTACCAATCGATGTTAGCCATTTAAAGTAACACCTTTGCTGGATTGTCTGCAGTTCGAGAGAAACTATGAAGCTGTTCACTGGCCTACTGGGGATTCTTCTCCTTGGAGCTATTCTGGCTGAGGAAACAGCCGAGGAGCGGAGTCGGTTGTCAAGCACGGAGGACAGGCCATGCAAACGGAATACTGGAGGTGCAAACTTTGCTGGAGAACTGTACAATAACGTACGTGATACCTTATCCGTGAGTGAAGACTTTGTGATCTCACCCCTCGGAGTTTCTGCGGTGCTTGGAACGCTCCTTTTCGCCGTGGGTCCTTTGTCTGTAATCGAAATCAACGATTTGCTATACCCGAAATGTGGAAACTTAAGTAGATTAGCCCGACGTCCACCGATCCTACCGCTTCAAAAATCCACACTGAAAGTCCCCACTGTTGCCATGGTTGGCCCGACGGTTTATGTGGACCCAGAGTTCGTGAAGCAGGCTAATAAGCTAGGATCCTATATTTATAGGACAAACTTTTCAACAGATATGTACGACTTCAATGAATTCGTTCAGCAAAAGACCAATGACAGAAGCATATTTGCTTTTGAAGGACTCTTTCGCGGTCAACTGCCCCCATCGACCCGTATCCTTTTCTACAATCACGTGAAGTTCGTTGCTGGTTTTGAGCAGAGTTTCCGCATAGAAAAATCGCTGGTCAGGGGTATTGGGCAGGTTATGGTTGCACAACGGGCTCAGGCACTTTACGCCTATGTACCAAATCTGAAAGCTCGAGTCCTGGGCCTTCAATTGATGAATACCGAATCGTTCTTGCTGATCCTGCTACCCAAGCGAGGAGTCGAAATATCGCGTGTGGAAAGAAATCTATTGAAGGTGGATGTGCGAAGATTGCCGAGGAAACTTACCCCTACCCTGGTGGACATCACGCTGCCAAAAATATTCGAATATAAGTATACATATTTGCGCAAGGCCATGCAGAAGGCGGGCATAGAAACCGTCTTCAACAAGTCTGTTTCCGATTTGAAAGCCTTCCGAAATGAGGCCTTGGACAATGTCCTGCTATCCAGCGGCTTTAGTTTATCTCCAGACGGAATTAACTGGAGCAGCGACTATAAGAAACCAAAGGATTATATTATTGAGGCGGCGGATTATGGGGAAGTCCTGGAGTTCAATGCTTTGGAACCGCTCATTTACGCAGTTGTAGATTCGCGACATGTCTACCTAATGGGTCGCACCTTAAGGGAAAAAATGCCTTGAGTTCCCAACAACTAACAACTACAGATAGGTGTTTTCGTTTACTATTATTTACTTAAGCGTGGATAATGTAAATTTCTCTGTCTGATGTTCTTATGAATTATCGGCAGTTGACCTTTTGTTAACCTTCAATGACAGAGAATCATGTGAGAGACTTTAATAAATATTACAAAATGCCCTTGGTAGCATAAAGTGGGTATATATTTAAGCCTTCAGAGCGTTTGTATAGTTTTATAGTCTTACCTCTTAGCTCCTTCTTGGTGTTTCTTAATCAGCTGAGTGCCCTTTTCCAACCTTCCAATGATATAATTAAGTGCTGCCATTCATTCAGCAATATTATTTCTACTCTCTGCTATATTTTGCCGACACAATTTACGAATTTTCCTAGCTAACCCCAGCTCGTTTTCCATTCTTTCTCTCTTGACAGTTTTCCTTTATTATTTGCCTCCTCTTGGTACATTTCAGTAGCTTGTTTTGGCCCATTCAGACGCTCGTCAGCTGTAACAATTTGCGGAAATTAGCCAAGGTGTTTTATGGTCATCACCATCGACCTGCCCCCTTTCGTCCTGGGCAGTCATCGGATGAAGGAGCAGAGTGGCACTTGCAAGTGGATTGTTGTCCGTCCGGAGCAACGTGAAAATGTTGACTTTTTCTTCGGTTTGCTTTTCCGACACTCCGATCCGTTGCCCCATTGCTGTCCTGCTGCCTTTGGGGGCTTTTTAATTGAGGTCTAAGCTGTAATTAAGCAGCTCGGCCTTTTGCCATGTGCTCTAATTCTATTTTTGCAGTTTAATGAAGTCCTTGGCAGCAGGATGTTCCTCCGTTCGCTCGTTCGTTCGTTCGTTCGTTCGTTGCCTGTCACCTGGGCAAATTGGCTCGCATTATTCATTCACTGTCCTTTAAAGCCCTGGCCCAGGCCGGCGATATAGCCAGCCGGCCAGTCGTTGTTCTGTTCTGTTCGGACCGGGCTTAAATGCCAATATATCACTGGCTAACAACACCGCCCTGTTTCCGAACGGTCGTGGTCAAGAGGCAATGTGCTTCAATATCTAAATTATCGATTAATTTTTTATATATATATTATTGTATTAAACAATTACTTTCTCCTTTGAATACATATTCAAATTAGTAAATATATTTTGAGATAATTAATTGTACTATTATTTCCACCACAGGTGTGCATATGTTTGTGCTGCTGTCGGTGTGTGCTAGTGTTGTGTCACATACACACACATGTCTCCACAGGATACTAATTATGATTGCGGTGGCATGGCAAGGACATTGAAGCGTCGGCTCGTCCTTGCACCTTCATCAGCCAGATGAGTAAATGCAGCCGCCCGAGTGTGTGTGTGTGTGTGTGGGTGTGCATAAGCCGGTGCTTGTGAATGGAGAAGCTTTAAAGGCACTCGCACAACTCCAATAAATGACGTCCGTGTTGAAAGGATATTCCTCCTTTGAGAGGATTTCATCTTGAGTTCCAAGTAAGGAACTTTTTCAGCAGCCTTCTCTAATCTTCTTTGCCTTTGGCTAATTGAAATGTAATCTGTCTTAACTTTTTGACAAAGTTTTCGTTTTTTTCCTCCAGAGTTTTCTTTATTTTTCACGTTTTTCATTAGCTAAAAGGAGCTTAGGATAGAGTTTAATTGTTGGAATTATAAAATGTATATAAACTAACTATATCTAGGTTAAGGGCATTCATTTATTTATTATTAATATTATTCGTAACATCATATATTTTATGGAATTAAAACCAAAACTATTTCCGAACAATACAAAAGCCCATTGTTTAGTATTCCATTAATATTCTAGCGAATTTAACCCCATGTTATCGACTATCAGAGAAGGTTGCCACTGTTTAGCCCCACAATATTAAGCTTTAACCCTTGCAATCTTGACAGCAGTTCAAACACCATCCCACTCCCCCCCTCAACTCCAACGTTAACCCATGGGTATTTCAATTTCGCTTGGTTACAAATCGTGAACCCGCCGTACCTCAACAACCCCTTCCTTTTCTTTCCTTTTGGAAATTCAATAAAGAACTCGGTCCCAGAGTCCCGGAGACCATCATAAATTTTCGTCATTCTCAGCTGCACCTTTGGGCGAATTTCCCCACCCTTTTTTACCGCAAAACACCTGTACTGCCACGCCCCTCTACTCCCCGAGCCATTTGTCAGGGCTTCCCTTGGAAATGGGGGAGGGGCGTGGGAGAATGGGGTTTTGCCAAATAGGAATAGCTGCCAAGTCATGTCATTGCCTGCTCATCTACATACACGCAGTGAGAGAGGGAAAGAAGGAGAGAGATCCTGACGGGGACAGGATACACAGGAGAAGGCTCGTATGCAAAAATACGTTCGTGACTCGGTGCCAACTACGTGTCCGTCCCCCCCTTTTCGCGACTTATATTTACTGTTTTTCAAATTGCACTTTGCAACTTTTTGGCTGGCAGCGTTTTTTCCAGATCCAGAGATCCAACACCCCGGATTTCCCCACCTGGCCCCCGGAATGTGTTTATGGCTTCTTAATTGTGTGTGTGTGTGTGTGAGCTACGGTGAAAAAAATAAAGTTTTATCCCCCAGCCAAAAACTTTGTTGTTATGGGGGTTTTTTGTGTATTTTTTATTTGTTTTTTCTTTTTTTACGCCCCTGGCATTGACAGTTTATGTTAATCTCGACTGTCGGCACTGGGCTGCGGGATAATGGCCATAATCAGGTTGGTATAAATATTGATTAATTACCCGTCATGTTGGCACATATTCCAGCGGCGAATATTGTTTTTAAAAATAATTAAATTGTTTTTATACATTCATTGCCTGATTGGTGGGCATAATTAAGCTGCTTAATTGGCCATGAATTGAACAATGAACACTACTATTGATGGAATGATTAACTGGGATAAAAGCGGACAGGGAAATGCACTGGGATGCTATGAATTGATAATGAGAGTGAATAATGTAGGAGATCCTGCTGGATTTAGTATTATGTAATGTACATTTTAAGCCCTGTTTAATGTTTATCTCAGATAAAATCTTTGGTAATTATTTTTTTAAATACTTACTTAATACTTACTTACTTACTTACTAACTTACTTACTTAATAGGCCATTCATAGATAATAATAAGGCTGACTGACTTCTCTTAAGAGGTCATCAAAAGGCTGATAAAATTACCTTGCTTAGGTAATATAGTTACGAATTTTTAGCCCCTCATATTAGTGTATAATCATGACCCTCACAATTTTCGATTTGAACAATTTACCAGTGACCCTTTGTAAATCCTTTAAGCCTTGGATTAATTTTTAGCTGGCATTTTAATCGGCCAAAAGGATCAAATTGCCTTGCAGACTTGTTTGTGTTGCAATTTTAATTGCTTCGCAAAATCAATAATCAGCAATGCGGCATAAACTATTTATGTGTGTCAAGCCAATTGCCAAGTTAAATTCCCTAAACTAACGCAAATACACACTGGCGCACAAATAAACACACACTACGCACACACACGTGCCAACTTCCGCTCACTCACACCAGCAAAAACAAACTGAACTTGAGTCAAAAGTTATGGCAGGCAAATTGACTTGGAGAAATTCTCTGCTCTGCAAAGTATGCAACCGTTTTTTTTGGCACTTCATTTATGTTTGTGTGTGTGTTTCTGGGTGTTTTTGTGGCGCTTTTNGGGGGGGGGGGCGGCCTTCCAGGGGGTTCCGGCTGTGTCTCGCCTGCAAGCTAAGCCGAGTCAAAATCTAATTGGATTTGTGCTCACTCAATGAACTGCAAACGAAAAGTGTTTTATATGATTATACCATCGGGAGCCTCCAGGGACCCGAGAAATGAACATTTTATTCACCATTTTGCACTTGCCATAGTCCATTAAGCCAGAGTGCAAGTGTATGCAAAATATGTGTCAGTGCATACTGGAAAAAAGTCTATAATATAAATATGATGAATTCAATAGAACTTAAATATTATTGTAAAGAGAGCGAGCTAGCTAGGCTTCATGCCAGGATTACATTTCAAGAGAAAAGTCGATGTCATTTATATTATATTTAATCGGGAAAGAATGATTGAATTTAATAACTAAATTGTAATATGAATGTGTAATTTGAGTTAAAATGAATGTAATCTTTGGAAATTTTATTAATATTAAACAAAAAATAAAAAAGTATAAATATATCTAGGATAAACTCTTATGTTTCTGCCATCTTTTATACACAAAATGTTAAGACCTTGTTTCTATACATTTTCATTACATTTGAAGTGCAACATTTTTCTTCACTGTGCACGTATTTTTATGTTGAAGTATCTCTATTGAAATGTGTTTCTTTTTTCCGCTTGTTATTTTGCTTTTATTGAGCTCTCTTGTGAAGGCGACAAAATATTTGCCACGCGACATTTTCAGCAATTAGGCGTAAAAACACGTAGCCTGGAATGGCGCGATGGAATCCCCGGGCATACTTTGGAATCGGTGGGTTTATCACGGGTGAAAATCAGGATGACAGAAAACACAAAAACAAAAGAAGAAAACAAAAAACCAAAGAAAAAGGGAGCAAGCGCTCTGGCTGCAGTCTTTAATGAGACGGAAAGCGAGCGCCAATCGCTGCAATTAAAATTAATTACAGTATTTGTCAGCTTAGCCGGGGCCAACCAGCTAACTAACTGGCCACCAGGTGAACCGAGCTAACTGCCTGGGATTCATTCAGTCGAGTCCAGTCGAGGACGAGGAGTGGCTGGGATGCAGGGGAGTGTGGGAGAACTGCTTTGATTGCAATCGCGATCGTTAATTAAATGTCGAAAGGAATGTTGTTGTTGCAGCCAGTGTTGGTGTTGTTGCTGCTGGTGCTGCTGGTGCTGCTGGTGCTGGTGCCTCCTGTGCGTAAAGATCAGCCAAAATGGATAAGGGCCAAGTTGCTGTTGCCTTTGGCTATTTATATCTGCACCACGTTGTTGCACGCAATGCAATGTACATACAACACAAGACGCTGTTGCTTTTCCTGCTGCTGCGGCTGCAACTTTGCCCCGATGTTGGTGCAGTCCCTGCAGTGGCTGCTGCGGGCTTTATCGCCCTTGATCTTGGCTAAATCGAAATCGCCGGCGTTGCGTGAAGTGTTGCAAATGAGTTTTTGTCTGGGGCGTGCATTGAATTTTCAATTGGTCGGCAAATTGGCAGCGCCAACGAAAACAGTCATCATATGAAAATCACAGGTGGCGGCGGAGCTGTATTGAAATTGCTTACTTTTTTAGTCATTAGGGAAATGAATGATTTGGGCCAACGAACTATGGGCTTCAAAAACAGCTGGCTTTAATGATTTAAATTAAGAAAATTACTTCATTTTGAACTACAAAATTTTTAGTACTACTTAAAAAACTCACTTTAGAAATCATAAAAATACGTAGTATTTCGTAAGTTCTCTTTTATAAACAAATAATACTATCGTAAATATAAACGCTGCTAATAATATACAAGTTAAACGATCTAATTTCACAAAAAAAACCTTCCCATTCACCTACTACCAACTGAACCCAATGTGTGTATTGACACCAATATTTGCCGTATTTACAATTGTATATTGCAGTAAGTGCAGTTGTGTAAACAGAAAGTTGAGTTATCAATAGCGGAAAAGTTGAGACGCGTTTCGAGCCAAGAAAACTTTTTCGCCGCATAAAGAAAAAACTAATGAAAAATGCAACAAAGAGGGAAAAAGTTGATTGGTGTCGTCCCTTCCATTCTCCCTATCGTCCTCTCTATCGTTACCGAAAACTTGGCCATGTTTCAATTGAAAGAGCCAAACAAAACCAATGAAAACTCCATAACGAACTTTCCACGCAAAACAAATATGGTACAAAAGTATTTAATTAAAAAAAAAAATGGGTTGGGAGTATTATTTCCTAAATTTGTGAAACCTTTTTTACATTATTTATTATATAACATATGTATATGTATGTTGTTAAATAAATTTAATCTAAATTAAAGATTGTTTTTTTACACATAATTTAAACATCAACAAAGTTGACTGGAAGTGATAAAAATTGTTCATAAATTGTCTTAAGTTTTAGGTTTAAGTAAAATATCTTTTTTTTTGCAGTGTTTCGTTTCAAAAGAAATTCTGGGGAAATGGAAAAGGTGCGAAAGCGAAGCAATTGAAAAACAGTTTCCGTTGGTGTTGCAAATTGTCAATTTCGTGGTCGATTTTTTGCACTTGTCAATCGCTGTGTCAAATGCAAACAAAGTTGCTGACCAAAAGTTGATAGAATTTTCTGTTAAAGATCCACTTTTTAACTTTAGAACTATTTTAATGAATACTTGCGATGGAATAAATCCATTGCATTGATTATGCAAAGAAAAAAACGAATGTCGAGGAGTCTCCTTTTTTTCCTATTGGCAATCGCCCCTCGCGGCAAAAACAACAATGCAAACACATTCAATATGCAAATTAGCCACGTGCAAAGCAATGGCTAAGACAAGTGCAGTGCAGCCAACGTGTTGGGGGTTGCGTTGGAGTTGCAAGCCGGCTTTAGCAGGCAACCAGGTTCAACGACAGACGTTCGATGTTGCCACAGTGATGAGCGCTTTCAGCGGTTCGAAGTTAAGAATAGCTAAAAAAGACATAGTAGACTTGGGTAGTTAAAATCGGTGAGAATATTTATATTTACCTATATATATTTATTTATATTTATCTGCTTGAGCAACTTTTATATCTTGTGTTCTGAAATTGTGAGTAATTCATATTAAAAAATATTAATTCAGTATTATAATAACACTTGAATCATGGCTCATGCAGTTACCTGTAGTTCACTTTAATGCTTTTCGGTTTCTTATCGAGTTCCCCCGGAAATGATTAATGTTTCCTAAACACCACCCGGACTTGATTGCCAACTAACTTCACATTCTTTTTATTGCATTTAGAGTGTATGTAAGTATGTGAACCTTCTGTGTAGACTCTTATCGAATTGCTGGGACATAACATGCTTAGTCTTCCTCCTCGTGCAGCATTATCGTGGACCTCTCTTGGATTCCGTACCCTCACATGCCCCTACTCTGTATTCCATATTCCAGAATACGGGCTCATTTGTCATTCACATGCGCACAACAACAGCAATAACTATAGTAACAACAATGTTAGGCGCAACAACAAAGGGTCCTTCTGTGCCAGTGTTTGCCCCTGTGTGTGTGTCTGTGTGTGTGGCTTATCAGCGAGGCTTATCAGACAAAGAAATGACCCAAACACACACTCCCACACCCACAAGCCACATAGCTTGCCACCCTGCAACTCGCAACTCCAACTGGAACTGGAACCTCGAACATGTTGGCACGACGAGGCGCTAACCATGATATGTGGAAGGTAGTCTTGTCGGCAGAATAAGGGGCTTTTTGACCGGGCTAACACAACTTTTCACTCCAACAAACGGAGCCGAACACGAAATAAGCCCCCGAAGCCCGAACGCTTCGGCAGCCGACGAGACTATTATGTATTTTCCATATCTTGGCTAGCTACACTTGCTGCCGGCTAAAACCGAACCGAAATCTTTGTTTTCCGCTTATTCTTCAGTCGTTTTTTGACCGTTGAATCAGCTGGTAGGGTCGGTCGTTAGAGCTAGCGAAGGGGAGAGCGCGCGTGCTAAAGTGAATTCGTTGCATTTCTCCTCCTCTTCTACTCGCACCTACGCAGGTGTTAATAAGCGCGCGGGTCTGTGTTCCGTGTGTGTGTGTGTGAGCGTGAAAAATATAACAGCAACAACAAATCGCAGTCAGCTGTGAAGTTTCTTTCGATGTGTGAAAAATAAATAAATGCAAATGGTAGTAATAAGCAGAAATGATAAATTAATAGTGTGGATCCGCCGCTGCCACAACCAACAAATTAAAGCATGCTAATCGAAGCAGCTCAAAGGCAACAGGGCACATAAATCGAAAAGGCACAACTCACTTGTATTTAAACTCGCACTGTGCACTTGCCTCGAATTGGAACTTAGGAATTTTTGAAAGCTGAAGCAAGGAGCGAAAAGGAGAAGCATAAGGGGTAAGTGTAACGGTACACGCGACATAGGCCGTCTTTCTCGCGCAACTCGCACCTGCTGCTGCCGCTGGCGCTGCTGTTGGCGCCTTTTGCTCTGTCTCCCTTCCACACGCCACCCCACTCCTACTTTCCACGCCCCCCGTCTCCTTCTCGCCTGACAGCCAGATCAAACAAAACATTCTGCCATTCCTCTTGTGTTTGTTGTTGTCGTTGTTTGGTTTGCTGTTGTTGCCCCGTTAACTTCGGCTGACATTTTACAATGCCCGCCTCTTCTTCTTCAGCTTCTTCTTTACATGTTCTTGAGCTTGTTCTTCCCACCGAGCCTCCTCCTCTTTCTCCTCTTACTCCTCTTACTCTGCTTTTTTCCAGCGCGCGCTGACTTTGTCTGCGGGCAAAAAAACAACAACAATCAAAGTCTAGGGAGTTAGACAAAACACAAATACAAGAGATAGTTGCAGACGGGGAAAAATAATAATATTAAAGGTTCTGTGGGTCAAATACCTCAACAAGATTACGAGCTTGATAAATTTAATTTAATTTTAAAGTTGCCTTTAGACTTAACGGAAGTATAAGCTTAGAAAAAAATCGTATGTCTTGAATTAAGTGATGATGAAAAACCGTATTTCGTTGGGATATTGCAATAAATAATAAGAAATAAAATTATAACATTTTTAGAAATTTAACCTTTAAATAGAAAATTCGTTAGAAAACAACGAAACGAAAAAGTATATGTACATATATACATATGTATGTACATACAAAGCGAAATATTTTCTTAAATCGTAATAAAGGTTTATGAGAACTCGCCAACATAAAAATATATCTTATCTCAGGGGAACCCATTTCCTTCGTTTCAAGCACTTCCTTTCAACTATGACCATCCCCAACTTATCTGAAATCTTTAAAATTGGCCTTCAATTCAATAATTATTTCACTTGAAAAAGGTGTTCAGCCTATAAGGCACTTGCATGATATATTAAGAAACATACTTAACAAGCACTTCCTTCAATTATAATAATTAAATATCACAAAATTGGGGCTTACACTTTGTAGGAATTTATGATTTGTTGTAAAAATGTATTATATTTTTGTACACAAATTAGTATACATAAAAACTCTTCTTTCTGCATTTATTTGGTCTTATTTCTCCTCATTCAGTTGGTTATAAAATCTAGTTAAAACTTAGTCAATTTGCAGGTAACAACACCTTTTTATATTTCCCCTTTTCCCATTCTGGAATGACTATGATTAAACCAGCTTAGTTGCTGCGCTAAAATTAGCCAAGACCGCACCTGATTAGAGTATCTGTGCCTCCCATGCGGAGAAATTCGTGTTTTTTGTTTGCAAATTACTTTTTATTGGCCATTTCCTTGACTTTGCTGGCTTTGGGCGTTCGTCGCTCTTCGCATTTTTTTTTTCGGCAAAGAAAAATCAATAAATTTCATTTGATTTTTATAGCCGCCTTCTGCGCTCCTAGCAGCTGTGTCTCTGTATTTGTTTTTATATACATGTACATGTCTGGCTGTGTGTGTGTTTTCGAGGAGACCCTTGAATGGGCACGCTTTGTTTTTGCCTTTGGCTTTGCCATGGCAGCACTTACCCCTCTTCAACTCCCACTCGGCCAGCCCCTTTTGGCCCGCTTTGTCTGTCTGCCTCTGTGCGTTTTGCCGGGTTTGTTTTGGTTTTTGCCTGAAAACCTCGCTGGCCTAGAATCCGGCACAAAAACAAAAAAATAAAACAGAATTTCCCCTTTTGTTATTAATTATCAAAGACGGTCGTTAGTTAGAGCCGCCGCCTAGATTAGACAGTTGATTCGGGCGGGGATGGATTGGTGTCATGGCTAAAAAGAGGCGCTTCACTCACAAGACGTCTAATTAATCAGAAATTTTTATTACATTTTAGATTGTATTTTCTGTGGCATAAATAAGAACCAGTTCAGCTGGTCAAGTATTATTTTCAACTGGTTTCGGGGCAGACTGTCTTTGGAAGTAGTCCGTGTGTGTGTTTTTTTTGAAAATAGATTAGATAAGATTAGATTGCAATATATATATGCATATATCTTTTGCGGCCACTCTTTGGTTATCTGTTGCTTCGGGGAAGACATCATTATGGAATATTTTGCGGGCTTAATAATTATAATTACTACCGCACTCTGTCATATAACTTTATACTGCGTTTATGTATTTATTACTTTACTGTTTGTGATATTTTGGCATATTTTTAAATAGACTTTCCTTATCTATTTGTGTTTCCATGTAGAAATAATTGATTGGCCTTATAATTCTTTCAGATTTCTGCAGTTCTTAGAAAACTCTTTGCTTGATTATAACCATTATTATAGCAATGTTCAGTGCCGCAAAAATTGTATGTTCCGCTCATAAATTACTTCCCTAATAGCACAATTTCCCAGATTTTGCAAAAAAAGGAAGATATATCTTAAAAGTCATTTAAAGCCATAAAAAGTAGTTAAACATGATACCAAAGTCTGGCTTTCTACTTGAAAATAAAGAAATAATTAAACGCTCATACTGCCATATGTGACATTTGCAATATTTTTACTGGCGAATAAGACGTGCGTACAAACGTGGTAATATATCATATGCATAATATAGCTATTTCAATTAAAGCACCTCCCTGTGACAGGTAAAAGCGTCGTTTGTTTTTCGTGCCCGGGAGACTTCCCCCTTTCCTCCTTGGCTTATATTTCCATTTAGCATTTGCTTAATTTCATAAAATTCACCTTCATCGCTGTCTCGGCCTGTCGTTTGTCGCTTGTCGCCTGTGACGACGACGAGGGTTTCGTTTAATTTCATTTCCATTTCCATTTTCATAAAAACGGGTTTCAGGTGAGAAAGAGGCCTGGGTTCAGAGGTCTCTCGTTTGGCTCGTTTGATGCTTGGATGCATCATTAAGAAGCAGCAACGGCAATTAAATTTAATTATTTATGTCGGCCACTGAGGAATAAAGGGGTAAAGTTAAAGGTAAAGGTAAGGGCACAGGCAAAGGCAGAGGCAAAGGCAAAGATGAGGCACGGATAGGGGGCCACCTGTGGTCAGGCGGTAAAAGTTGAAGCTGTTGCCATTTATGTTAATTTCAATGAATTAATCACTCCGCATATTAGTCTCCTTACATCACGGTCCATTCTTTGTTTGGCCATTCGTGGCGTCATGGCATTATGGTATACTATAGCCTATAGCCCATGGTGTGGCACAATATCGAACAGGTGCCAGCTGAATTACCATATCTTCTCGTACGGCCTCTTCTTCCTCTAAAATTCGCACGTCTGCACGTTCTCTATTGGAAATGGGGAGCAGAACGAGAAAAAAAAAACGAAACGAGAACCAGAGTGGCAGTTAAGTTTCTTGCAAAAACGACCAGAAAACAGTTGTCAAAATGTGGTACATGGGAAACAACATTATACAATATTCTTTGTCTTCTGGCTGCCTGCACGTTTTCGACTGCAGATCGAATTGCCACAAATACTTGTTCTGCTGCCGGTATCTAATGCACGGAATGTGGCAGGGATTGATGGGCAGTCCCAGGGGGGAAGAGGAACTGCTACTACAATAACGATATAGTGAGTACATACATATACATATATCCCGAAATTCCAAGAGCAGCCATCAAACGGAAGTGCTGCTCTGCCACACGTCCAAGTGGCGGGGCGGTACTGATAACTCCGACCTTAACCCAGTTTTAAACACAGTCGATGATAGCTTTGAGTGCGGATAGATAGGAGTATCCAATTTGGACAGACGAGTGACAAGTTCTTGGGTATCTAGTGGCTGATATCTTGGCACTGTCTCTGACAACTGCCAAGGTGCTCTTAAAATTTGACTGCACTATTTTTAGTCAACTTTATTATTTCGTATTTGGTTTTTAATTAAGTTAAAGCATTGTTTTATTTTAGAAGGAGAAGAAATATATACTCGTATACCACCCACTGTTTGTTCTAATAATTGCATTTGTTTCGCAGTTGAACTGCTCTATTATTTAGTTGTTCTCTCATTATTTTCCCTTTTGGTTTTCCCATCTTCCTGTGACCCACTAATTTATCTCTACAAGAAAGTTTCTCCTTGAAAGATTGCCTTAGCACAAAAGCAGAATCGCAACTCCTTCCTGCGAGCAAAACGAGATCTTTTGTCAAAACTTGGACTGT
Organism: Drosophila baimaii; assembly: GCA_018874675.1. Classification (NCBI taxonomy): domain Eukaryota; kingdom Metazoa; phylum Arthropoda; class Insecta; order Diptera; family Drosophilidae; genus Drosophila; species Drosophila baimaii. The sequence goes on along the minus strand of JAEIIU010057153.1, from coordinate 3,892 downwards.
GTTGGTCTTTTGCTCGATTTGGGGCTCCGGCTCGGGTTTATTTTTCATGTTTTCTGTTTTGTTTGTTTCTGGTTGGCCCCCCTTATAATTTTGCTTCCTTTCGGCTGATAACAATGCAGAGCAAAACTTTTTTAGCAGGCTTTTATGCACTCCCCTGGTGCCCGAACACCAACTCAAACTCAAACTCAAACTCGCACTCGCACTCGCACTCGCACTCGCACTTACTCATTCTGAGGGCGAGTGTGAGTACCTCAGAGTTGGCGGAACATTTTGGCAACTGCTTTCAGCTGCTTTGCCTTTTTGGCTCTTTTATTGTTTGCCAGCGCTCCTCTCGAAAGGAGTGAGTAAAGTCTGACGCGTAATTCATTACTTGTTGAGGGTTTGTTCTTCTGGCTTTTGTGCTTGTGCTTACTTGGGGGCTCCATCTTCATCTCCATCTCTCCATCCCCGCCTCCATCTCCATCACCCCAAGAGAGAGTGAGAGGGTGAGATGCGGAAGTTTCTGCCGAGATATCGCACAAACTATTTGTATTTGCAACGGCTTCTCATATTTTACTAGCTCTCCATTCCTCTAATCTGACTGTTTACGCCGCCCGCTGCCCTGTAATTCCGCCAAAAGTCCGGGCATAATGTAAACAAAAGCAAGCACACAAATTTTTCAATGCGATAAGCAGTTTCTTGGATAAAGTATATGTATAAGTAGGCAGCCGCTACTGGTGTACTGGTCGGGGAATACTTATCCCACACCCAGATTCTCTCCATGACTATCTCAAAAAAAAAGACTGGAAAGTTTTGACCGACTTAAAGTCAACTTGGAGATGCCTAGTAAAACTATTGCAAGTACTATACATTATTTACAGATTTTTAAGGCATGTATCTTAATTTTTTACGAGCATTATTACCAAATTTAATGCCAAAATATATATCCCTTCTCCTGAATCCCACTGAACACACACAATTACATTATTATAACCACTTAAGCCGCATAAATAAAACTTAAAGTCGACCAACAAAAATCGCATAACTTTCGAAATATTCAGTTAAATAATATCTGCTAAGCCCAACGCATAAATTTATCGTTCTCATTTCGTATTCATAAGTTGCCGGCGGAGTATTCCCCGTGAGGGATCCTCGGCCATACGTATACGGGCCCAAATGAATACAATGTTTAACCATTATGTCAGGGTCGCATGGGAAGGCTTTCTTCATAAATTCATAAAATTTCATACACATAAATTCACCGACAGTTTACATTTTGGCATGTCTATGGGCGCGCGCCTACTCGGAACCCCTTTGTTTATATGATAATGAGAGCAGAGCGTCTGCGCCTCTGTTAGGTTCCAGTTGATTTCTGGACGTTCAGGGGGACGGGATGGATTTTTGCAGACAATCTATTTCGCCGGCGTTTTTGCCTATTTTGGCCAGAATTCCTTGTTGCTGCTGCCGCTGCTGCTGCTGCAACCCCCCCTAAAGAGCCATGTCATGTGGCGGCAGCGGGCTGCTGTTGCTGGCCAATTTATGGCCATGGATACTATAAATTGCGGCCGGGCTATTGATTTGCTGTTTGCCATTCAGCTGCTGCGTGTGCTGACAGTTGACAGTTGAGTTACAAGGTCATTAAGCGGGGGGAAGAGGGTGTGGTGTGTGGTGTGTGGGCGGGTGGCAGCAGGACCCGAACTCGAACTCGTTTGTGCGTCACGAGATACAAATGTATCTCTATGTGCCCACGCATAGCTACATATATGCGTGCTTGTGTCTACGCAATTACGGTTAATGTCCAAAGCGTGGATTCATTTCCGTTTTAAACAATATTTTGTTGTTTTTTTTTTTTTTGGTGCTGTGTTCTGTTCGGGCCTTTTGATTGATTGATGGCTGGGCATAGAGAGGCTGAAAGGTCACTGGGATGGCCTGCAGTGACTGGCAGCAATCCCTCATCTTTTGTTGTTCCGCACAAAAGCGGGCAGGCGAAGATGATCCCTCGAATTGAGTTGTTCTGCCTTTTTGTATCACGCCGAGATACAAATCTTTTCGCTGGGATTTATTTTTCAGCCAGCACTTGGACAGTGAGAAGGGGTATACGTTGAAGAGGGAAGTGTTTCCGACCTTTTGCCATAAATAAAAAAATATATATTTACAGGTCAGCAGCAGCGATTGTTTGCCCATATATATTCGGTTACCTATATAAATCCTACTAATACCACAGGCTTATGAAAATATACTCACACTTTTTATGTTAGAAAAGGTGTATATTAGGTATCTTCTAGTTCATTTATTCACCTCACTGTCTGGGTTCCTATTTAAGCTAGCCTATTTTCCCCCTGTTCTTTGGTCTTAGATTACCATTTCTGTTTCGGGTCAATTAGTTTGTTTGGCCAACTGCTTGACACATGGACAAGGCTCTAACTGGAAATGGAAGTGGGTCGGCGTTGCCTGAAAATGCAATGTGAAAAGATGCGAACGTGAACGCGAACGCTTTCACCCAACTCGAGTGGCAAGATACAAGATACGAGATACACATACTGACAGCTACTTAATCGAAGTAGCCGCAGTCTAAAGTGAAATGCTGCGTTGATTTTTATGCATTTGCAGCTGACCAGGGACCGAAGAGAGCCGAAGAGGCTGGAGACCAGAGACCCAAGACCAAAGCCCAGAGACCCAAGACCAAGATGAGGCCCAAGATGAGTCTCGGTTTTCAGGGCAGATGACTGCCGCATTCCACTCAAAAGATGCTGCAGGCCCCGAAAAAACTACAGACACTCGTACTCTCGTATGTGTAACCCAAAGTCTGGTCTCGGGGTATCTTTTTGTTTTTGGTGGATGCAGGAGAACCTGTTTGGTTTGGGATTTGGCTTCTTTTTTTCCACCTCTTTTTTTTTTTTGATTTTGTGTGTTTTTTTTTTTTGTATTCTTGTATGTTGGAAATTTACGAGTTTGGCGAATACCCAGCAAGAAGAATTCAATGAACTCGTCTTCTAACTTGGCTCCTCCGACTCCCGACTCCGTCTCCATCGCCGTCTGCCGGGGCTAAGTGGGCAGATCCCAGACATGGTCTTAGGCCATGTAAATGGGGGTTCTCAACAGCCCAGGCTCCTCCTATGTCCTCCGCCGCCTAGAAATTGCTTTCGAATTGGATTAGCTGCATATAAAAAAAAGTTTCTTTGTAGGCCCACAAAACTTGTAGGCCGCATGTTGCAGTCGTGTTGATTTGTTGTTGCTGCCTGTCCCAACATTTGTCTTGTCATTGTTTTTACTACTCGTACCTCCTGTTTTTTTTATGCCTAGTTGGTAGTTTTGGGCCCGGGTCCACTGGCAATTAGCTGCAGCTTCTGCTGCTCCACTTGCCCCATCAGCTGTGACAAATCTGTGGTGCCCCGCCCGCTCGCCAAAAGATATTTTTAATTGTGGACAACGCACAATTAGTCCTCAAGTTATAATTAAATGTGGCCGAAGCTCTGATGGCCACTAAGCGACACTAACAGTCAGGCATCTAAGTTTTAATTGCTGTCATTTGCTGAAGTGCCTGAAATGGCAGATGAGTTGAGTGGCTAAATGGGGTAGAGGGGGTAGAGAGGGAGTCACTATAAATACATTTGTGCCAAAGCGAAGTTTTTGTCGAGCGATTTGAATGCGAATCACTTTTGCGGCGGGCCTGCAGCGATACTGGGAAGAAAAATTAAGTTTAGAGTGGCCAATGATGGGAATTCCAACAAGGAATGCTTGTAAAAACAATTCAAATTTAATTTGTTAACTAAAATACATTTTCTGAAAAGAATAAAAGCGTTCAATTAAACTTAAAATCTAATATTCGAGCATGTAAATTGAATTGTTATTATACCCTTGCAGGGTATTATAATTTTAGTCAGAAGTTTGCAACGCAGTGAAGGAGTCATTT
>JAEIIU010057151.1:8520-22900 GCA_018874675.1 Drosophila baimaii | reverse complement strand
GAGATGACTCCTTCACTGCGTTGCAAACATCATGGCAAATTTATAATACCCTCTGTAAGGGTATAAAAATAGCCGAAAGCCCTGGCCACAATGGCTGATACACATTCTATACCTTACTTACTCTATAATTAACAATACAGTGCACAAACATATTAATAAATGTAATATAATAATCTACAAAACCAACTAAGTTTGCTATGTTAAACTAATCCCTTGGGAAGATCCCCCTTAAACGATCCTAAATAAGCAATCCTCTCTTCCCTTTGTAATAGGCTAAATGAAATAAGACAAATTTGGTCACACTTTTAGAACAGTCGCTCTCTCAAAAGAGAATGGATGGATACCTCTCTCTCTCTCTCTCTCTCTCAAGGAAGCGTGCAGTAAGTATTAATTGCGCCAAAGACATTTTAAAAGTAACATGTGTAACGACCATACATTTGAATTTTCAAATGCATGCAATTTTACAGCATGTGACGAAAAACGCTTAATCTTCGCTCTCACAATGTTGAGAGAGCGTAGAAATCTAAATATAGAATGTAAGTAACAAAAGCAATCGAAGGTGCAGATATAGATATAGAATACGTGAGAATATGTATGCACACATAGAGTTGTTGGCTGGACTGGCTTTAGAGCTCGCTCTCTCTCTCTGTCTTTTAAAGCAAAATGTCAAGAGAGCCTGGAGCCAGCATGAAAAATTCGTGTGGAAAAAATCGTATGGCGTGCGGCATCTTGATGTTATATTGGTCAAGAGAAGACTTGTTTGTTTAAGCCGAAAAAGATATTACAAGTTGTAAGTAATTTGTATTTTTAATAAATATTTTAAAAATTTAAAATAAGACTTATGATACAAGTTTAATGTTAAAATTGAATTGAAGAAATTATTTGCATTATTTTTTGAGTAAAATAGAAACATAAGAGTGCCTTTGCAATTTATTTTTTAACTCTTATTCTATAATGTTTTCAAATGATAATTGTTATGATTTCTTATTACAACAATCGTTTTAATTCCTGCCACAACTTAAATATAAACTCTAAATGTTCAGCTGGGTTTTCCATTATCGTTTAACTTAATTAATTTTAAGCCATTAACTCACTTACTTATACAATAAAATTAATAGATATTGGCTACAAACGTAAATATTTCCCATTACATTTAAATTACTTTCTAGCCAAGCTTTTACAAATTATTTATTATAATCTAAGAACCAAAAGAAATCATATTTGAGATCACTCACAAATCCTTTCCTGGATAAACGAGAATCTTTCGGAAATTGGCAAATACTTCCCCTGCCACAACTCGACTAATGATTATATTGGCGCCTCAATTTGTTCGCTTTCCTACCCTCTTCACTTGATGGGAAAACCACATGAAAATTTGCACGCCTTGTACTCGGGGTTGCTGCTTGCCGTTTTCCTAGGAAATTTGATTTTACGCTATTTATTTAAATTTATTTATACTTTATCTGCAATTTGGTCGTTGGCGACATCGGCGCACGAACGCCGACGAGCAATCTCCGCGTCATCCGCGCCTCATCCTGTCGAATGGATAGCTTCACTTCCTTCCACTCTGCATATATTTCCAGTCCTTGGTCCTGGTCCTGGTCCTGGTCCCTCTGCCCTTTGACCTCCACCACCTCCCCTCCTCACCCAACCATCTCCGCAAACTCCCCATTTTGCTCTCGTTTCGCATCCCGTTGACGTTGACGCTGATTGTGTGCAAATGATAGCAATATGGCAACAATCTTTATATCACACCATCCCAGCCAGCCCACTTTCCCGGCCAGAGTTGTCGCTGCGCTTGTTTGCTACTGTTATCATTATCATGCTTGGCTGATGACGATGACAATCATGACGATGACGATGACGAAGACGATGAGACGGCTCTTTGCGCTCCCTGTGCCTGGTTTGCAGCCACCTTGCCGTACCGAAAGGCAGCCGGCCCTTATGGGGTATACAGGGGTATAAGGAATAAACATGACTTGGTTAGTTGCCTAATTGAGAGCATGATGTTCGAGTGGCATTGTCTGGTCACAAATGGAGAGGTTCTTGGATGGGAAGAAAACACCACTTCGTTGGTGTTATCGAATGCAATAAGTAGAGTGCCAAACGTCTTCTTTGTAAGCCTCAAATAAAATATTTAAGAAAATTTCACATGACATTTATGGGCATTCTCGTTGGTATTATCTTGGAAAGAGCAAGCTATTGAAGCGAGTGAGCAAATGACGAGCAAACGAAGATAAAGATGACGAATTAAGACAACGAGGATAAGAACATAATAACGAGTAAAGAGAAAGAATAAAGAGACGAAAAAAGAGTACGAGTAAAAGCAACGAGTAAAGATTACGAGTAAGGATTGCAAGTAAAGACGACATTAATTTTGCTATCATCTTGCGAAGAAAAATACGTTGAAACAATCGAGCAAATTAATAGCAAAATAAGATCAAGATGATGAATGGAAAATACATGTAGAAACGACGAGTAGAAAGGACGAGTAGAAAATACGATTAAAAATGGCAATTAGGGTTACCGAGTAAAGACAACGAAGATAAGATTAAGCCAAGGAGTTAAGACTACGAACGAAGAAGACGAGAAAAAACGAGGCAATATTTTTGGTATCATTGGAAAGAAAAAGCATTTAAAACGAACAAGCAAATGAAGGTCACGTTGACGAGTAAAGCGTCGTGTAAAAAGACGAGTAGGCGAGTAGATACGTAAAGTTGACGATTAAAGAAAACGAGTAAAGACGCCCATTATGGGAAAACAACAACTAAAGACAACAAAGTAGCGGGATAAGAATGACGAATAAAATGACGAGTAAAGAAGACGAGTGAAGACAACAAGGTTAAGAGCAGAAAGCCAAAAAAAGACAACGAGAAAAGACCACAAGTATAAAGGGGGAATAAGGAACAAAGACAAAAAACAAATGTCGGACAGAACGGGCAACCGACGAGAGAGTTGAGCTGGGATGTTGGGCCAAAACGAAGATCGAGTTTCATTATTATTATTCCAAGCTTACATACATATTTTCTATGACCATTATCATAAATAAATTAAGCCCACATTAATACATATTTAAAAAAAATGAATTTGATTATATAACTTGCTGTCTTCCCAGAGCCTAGATTCCCCTTAAAGAAAGCCACGCATATAGGGTGCTAACTCGCTTCATTTGCATATGTACATATGAATGACTGTATGTGTGTGTGTGGGTGTGCGAGTGTGCGTGGGCTCATGAACGGGCGACAAGTTCATCGTGTTATAAATTATTACATGCTCGGAGAGGAGACAAAACGAATTTCATTTGATGTCGCTGCGCTCGGGCGGCGGATGTGCTGGCATTGCCACTGCCACTGCCGCTGCCTGATAATGATAAGGATAATAATGACGATAATGAAGCTGCCGGCGAGGTGGCGTCATCAGTGTCCTGTTCCTGTTCGTTACAGTGTTGCCTGCTCCATGTGCTCCATGTGCTTTTTTGGGCTGGGCATTTAATTAAATTTGAATGACACAGTGCACACTACTAAATCATGGCCGCAAATCCCCCGAAGGATTCACTTTTGGGGATAATAAAAACAAAATAGGACTGCGCGAACCTGCGGAATGGGTTTCCTGCTGGATCCACTAAGCGGGACTAAGCCCAAAACGATGTCCTGGCTGCTTGTCCTTGGCAAAGCCCACTTAAGGCACACGCCGCGTATACGCAATTAGTTGACTTTAATTTATGTCGCTGCCTCCAGCCGAAAAGAGAGACAAAAGGGATAAAAAGCGTTTGCCAAAAAAGCAGAGGGAAAAACGAAAAAAAAAATATATATATATATATAAATATAAATTAGGCTACGCAGGGACAGCAGGACGAGCAGCATCGACGAGGGGCCTTTCAAGGGGCTTTGGTCTAAGCCAGAACGCGTAAGTGGCAATTAAAAAACCAGCAAGAAACGATGCTGGGCAAGAGCAGGGAGAGAGAAAGTCAATGAAAAAATGAAGTTCGAGGGCGCTCTTCTCCTTCCGCCCTTTCCTTCCACTTGCCAGCTTTTCCGCCCATCAATTTGCAGCCTGATTTATGCCCGCTTCACTCTCACTTAATTTCCCGTCCATTTCCGCTTCAATATCACTTGATTTTCCCATTTTCCCTATGTTCTTATTCAGTCAAGATTTATTTCACATTTATTCGCATGCAGAGTTGATGCCACTTTGTGGCTTTTTTCAATTATTTATTTAGCATTTCTTTGGCTTGTTTCAGGTTTGATATTTAATTGAAATTGGTAATTAATCAGGCGATGGATAATTGATTTTTCTGTGTTTCATAATAAGGATTGTTTGCATTTTTTTACATTTTGTTTTCAATTGGTTTAATTTTGTATTTAATTATTTAATATGCTTTATTAACCTCAATCGACTCAATAATAATATAAATTATTGTATTATGCATGATGGCCTGATTTTTAGTTAATTATTTCATTCTTTAAGCATACAAATTGTATCCGTTTCTTTGGCGAATTTCCCTGCAAAATGTTCCAAATTTAAATGTAATTTAAGGCTCAACTTTTTTGTTTATTATTTGTTATAAACTTTCCCAGGCCCGAGGCGTTGCCCTGGCATTCGTTTTTCCTCACTTTTCACGTGGCTTTATTTAAGTTTTAATTGACCGTTCAATTCGCCTCAAATTCAGCTCGATTTCGTTACGTTTTCCGGCTCAAGTTCCCTTTTTTTTTTGCGAGGGGGGGAAAGCATATTTATATACTTATATCTTACCTTGCTTTCCCCGCCCAAGCCCGACTCGGCACGTACATATATTTATTTTCCGGCATCTCTCTGTTTGCCTTTCATATTTACTTTCACTTTGCACTTGTTTCAGTTGAAGTTTGTGGCTTGTTTACCTTCGCAAAATGTTCGCCAAAAGAAGAGAGAAGCTCACGGTTTTTTAGCTCCCCCAAAAAAAATATTATACATTGAAGTAAAGTTACATACATATATGTACAAATATATATAACATAACATATATTTGTAATTGTATTCGAGAGAGACTCTGAGGACCTGGCAACTTTTTTTGTATTTAGCCCCGAGTCGCCGCCACTCTCTCCAGTACTATTTCCGAGTAAATGCAGAACAATAACCGGGCCAGTGGCACGCCCATTCTCCACCATTCTCCTCATCACTTAGCATCCATCCATCTCCATCTCCATATAGTTCCCACTAAAAACAAAGGAGTTCAACGCAACGCGAGACAAAAGGAAAACGGGGTGAGGGCGAAGGAAAATGCGAAGAAAAGAAAAGCGGGGCAAATTTCTGTAGCATACTTAGCAGCGCGCTTCAGCAGGCAAAGTGGCATTGAGATTGAAACAACAGCAAGAGCAGTCCGCACACACACAGGGAGAAAAGTCCGGGAAATTAGCAAAGATAAAGCCAGAAAATTGGGGAATAATTTGAACAATCAAAAAGGGGATTAAAGGAGGAATTTAAAGAACTTTTATAAAAATAAAGACAAAGGTTTTAAGTAGGGATGGCAGGAAATATCAATATATCGATATATAGATATAGATGTATAGATATATAATGCGACTGCGGATATATAAGTCGACAACTTAATTTAAAATAATCATTTTCAAATATAAATACATATAAATAAATAAATATATATTATATTTAATATGTTTTTAAATATAAAAACATAAGCTTTAATTAGGGATGACAGAAAATATCGATATATCAATAAATAGACATAGAAATATAGATATATGATGCGGCTGAGGATATATAAATCGATATTTTAATTTAGTTTTAATTTAATATTTTATAAAATATATATATTTTATAAATATATATAAATATATATGTATTATATTTAATATGCTTTTAAAGATACATACATAGGCTTTAATTAGAGATGACAGAAAATATCGATATATTCATATTCGATAATTTATTGATATTTCATGCGAATGCTGGTATATAAAAAGATATTTTAACGACAAAATGCTATATTTTTCGACATGTAAAATTTCCGTATATCAAACTTTACAATATTTTTGGATATTTTCGATATGATATTCAGCGCGATCTATTTTCCCAAAATATTATTAATATTTCGCGTAAGTCATCATTTCCTAATCCTATCCAATTAAATATAGGAAACTTACACCTTCATATTCATATTTAAAAATGCAGAAACAAGACAAACTTTCGCACAGTGCACTCCCAAAATGACTGCAGGATATCTTGGCCCCAAATAGGGGTCTGGGATGATGGGGTTGGGTGTCATGGATTGGCCATTTGGAAGGCAAGAATGTAAATGACGCCATAATTGCACACATCAAATCAAGCAGCAACCAAGGCCAAGGAAGAAAGGCAGCCAAAGGAGCCAAAGGAGCAGCATATAGCACAGAGGAAAGAAGAAGATGAAGAAGGAAACTGGCGAAACAGCATAAAACCCGAAAAAGAAAACAATTGTGGAAAAAGGAGCGGAAACAATTTCAATGGATGCGTGCAACAAAGCGTTGCAAATCGCCCATTCTGCCGGGTGTCTGGGTGCGATTTTCCGCGTTTCTCTTCAATTTTGCTTTCATTGTTTTTTTATTATTCGTTTTTTTTTGCGATTTTTTTTGGACCAGGACCAGGCAGCATCAATTCCGCTCTTGTTTTTGATTGTTTTCCCCACGTATATTAAGTCAATTGCAGGGATCCCATCTCCTTATCCTCCTCCGCCTGATATGCATATTTAATTTTATGATTTTGGGACGAGACCCGAAGAAATGGAGCCTGCCAGAAAAGCCTGGAAAAAAGGTAAACCTTGAAAGGGGTAAGTAAAGGTTCGCGGCATGCCCCTCAAAAGTTTGCCAATTATCGTGATTACCCCAGTGACAGATACGGATTCTATATGATTGATATAGCCACTCCAATCCACACACACACCCACACACACACCACACACACGGTACTTTTAAGCCTGCGAGATTTGGCCACAAAAACTTTATCAAACGGTTTTCGGGGCCAGCAAACTCAAAAGCCACAGAAAACTTTTGAAAGGATTCCAAGGAAATGGGTAAGTTCTTCAGGGCAGCAGGTAAATCAATAACTATTCTGGAATACTCTTTCAAAAAAGGGGAATATTGTGATATGTAGGAATATTCTGGAATACCCTTTCAAAAAAGGGAATATTGTGATTGGCAGGCCTTGGTAATTATTATAACTAGATCTACATAAAAAAGTTTCATAAAAATAGCAAGAATATTTTTTACTGTAAATTTTGGCACACGGTATCGAAACTCGGTTGAGGTACAATAAGTGTGAGTATTCTTTATATTTATTTCTATATAAGAATATTTTTTTTTATTTCCTAGAACAGTCGGAAATGAATCAAGAATTTTAGGGATTGAAAAAATTAAGTAGGTTCATACCAAGAATTAGAGCTCGAAATTACTGCGATATTGATTCAGTTTTAGATTGATTCAGGCATTATTATCCCATTTTCTTATCTGTACTTATCTGTACTTAAATTGCCTGAGTTCAAGGTGTATTTTAGCTCTAACTTACAAAGGAATCCTGAAAGGTAATACATCTGGTAATAATATAGATAGTTTCTGAACTCTCTAATGAGAAGTACCAATATTAAACGTAATTCCCGCCTATTAACTGAATCAGTTAACCCATTTTCGAAGGATTCCCCACGCATCGAAGTAAATTAAATTGTAGACAAAGGAATGCCAATGACTGAAAAACTCAACCAAGAGAACCAAAGAGAAAGAAAGTCGGGGGACATTCCGGGGAAAGTGACTTGGATTTGTGGATAATGGGTGGAGCGTGGAGAGAGGAGCGTGGAGCGTGGGCCTGGGCTTAGTTTGCTTTTCTGACCTTTGTTGGCCATCCTTTAGCCTTATCCGTTGACTGCGGTCTCGGTCTGGGTCTCGGTTTCTTTTGTCTGGCCGGGCTCCTGTTTGTTTTGGTTTTGCTTTCGGCTCCGACTGATTGTGCCTGCCCCCTGACCCTGGGCCAGGCCACCACCTCTTGTCCCTCCCCACGAATTGTTTATTGTTTGGTCGCTTATCTGCGCCGCCAAAATTGATTTCTAAGCATGTAAATAAAACGCAAGGCCCGCTCTGTGCCCCTTGACCCTGTCTCATAATTACGGACCAAACTTTTGACTTTGCCTTGTAATTTGTTTGCTTGAATATGCAAATTAGAGGGCAAAACAGAGAGAGAGGGGTGTGAGGAAGACCAGCATATTTCGCATGTTTACCTTTCAACTTGATATGCATAACTCAAATAAACAGACGCCGCCCACTCACCTCAACTCCCTCGGATTTGTCTAAATGGAAATTGATGGGAACCCAGCCCCGAGGCCGGGGGCACAGTGAGGGGCGGCAGTTAACGGCCAGTTGATGGATGATGATGGCCAAATATTTGTTCGCCTCCCAGTGATTTAGCAACACGAGTGTGTTTTACGATTATCTTACGGGGAAATGTGGTTTAAATAATGCCAGCGGTCGGTCTCTGGTTTCTATCAAAACATTTTTAATTGCAACGCGGACGTAATTGAATTTTAATATATGGTTCACACATATACATATATTTATAGGTGGCAATGTGTTTGGAAATTAATTAACTTCATTTCGAGTAGAATTTGAATTATGGCTTCTGCAAAATACTCTTTTTTTGAGGGCTCAATGAGAGGCATGCCTCTTATAGCATACGTTTGAATGCTGCTTTTAAGATATTTTAAGCCCAGATTATTAATTATAATATTTCTTCACCATTTTCTATAGTAACGAAAATAAAGGAAATACAAATATTTACATAAATTAATCCTTTTTTTTTGCATTTTCATTAACCTTTTTGAGCATGGCTACTTAGTGTTATCCCCTTTCAAAATTATTTAGATTACATTTTTGTTTAGCCTTTTTCATTGCAAAACACTAAGTTCTTTAATTAGTTTCTTTGTTAATCTAAGTTTGTATGTATATTTAAGCAATGAACTGCATTTCTTATGAATATTACAGTATAAAATATTGACATATCCACGCATATTTGCGAAATTATCGTATGTCTTATGAAAAACCAAAGGACATACGATACTTACCCAAATTTGCGACGATATGTATTTAGGGAATATTTTGTAACCTTAATATACCCATATAACTTAAGGTATGGACAATATTTTTCAACCTTATATAATATAAGATATTTCCTGGAAAAATTATGGGATTTAAAACATGTCTTTCATTTTATTTATACAATTTCCTAAATACATTAGAAACCCTAATTAATTTCTAGCTTGACAACTCTGGCAGCAGCTGTATGTATGTCTGCCAACTATCTGGCAACTCTTGGAGACAATCAACAATCAGCTGTTCGAAGGTAAAAACTTATTTTTAAAGTGATTTATGATTATAATGTTATTATAAAATAATTATTTAAGATCTATATATTAAATGATAATAATTATTTAGTTGAATCAAGCATTTTTAATTTTAAAAAACATATTTAACAACCTTCATAATTAAAATGCCATCAAACAACAACCCAATCAATCAGTCAATCAATCATTGTTATTCCAATTTATTCAAAACATATTGCTAATTGCAATTGCCCCATCACAAAATTCCATACAAATTCGCTTTCTCTCCGGCTCTAGATTTGTGTTAATTAACCGCATTCATCACGTTCCCCTGGCGATGATTTATCGAATATTTAATCAGCATCCCCCCCCCCCCCAGCACACACTCACATTGCAAATTCAATACGCTTTTAGACACACATTCACCTGAGCACATGTGAGCATCGGAAAAGCCAAACAGCTAAGGATACATTTTAAATTTTAATTTAATATATGTGATAATTAAGCGCCTCGGGGGTAGCTACTTTTTGCACTCACTGTGCCGTATGTGTGCTGAGGCCAATAAATACGATTATATTGGCAGCAGAGCTACATACATACCTACATATATATGTAGCTAGGAAGAGATTTCCATTTTCCATAACATTTCAATACGTCCATGCGTCGGAGGCAAGTAAACACACACATTCTGCCGGCACAAAATCGTATTTTGCAGGGGCGATTTTAATTATAAATCAAATCAGAGAGCTGCGAGTGGCAGCAAAACACACAGCAACAGCAATTCTGTGAAGTCGGAAAAACCTAGAATGTGAAATGCAAAATGCAGAATGCAGAATGGAAATTCCCCCCAAAAATCATCTCTTGAAAGGAACGCGTCCGATGTGTGTGCCATGTATCTGCATCTGCAACATTTGCATCTGAAGCTGACACTGAATCAGCATTCAGCATCTGCCTCTCGTTGTTGGTTCAGTTGCCACATGCGGCATGCCCCCTTTTCTCTATGTGGTCTGTTGGTGTTGCATTTGTGCGTTTTTCATTTTGCTAAATGCACGAACACAAGTTCCCCCCCCTCGGGGTGGGTGTTTTTTCTCTTTTTTTTATTTTTTTGGTTGTTAAATCTGAAACTATGGAAAATGTGAAGGCTTTTTTCCGAAATGGCACAGCTCAGGTGAAAAAGCTGAAAGGATTGGATGGGGAATTCCCTGCCAGCCGTGATGCTCTTCGGCTCTAAACGGACACTAGATCGAGTCAGGATGAAACTAAAGCGGCAGGGAAGAGCAAGGAACTCAGACTCGCAAATATTTATATGATTTATTTTTAGCATTTATTTAAAGGATTTGTTTTATTTATCCCAGTAAAATAAGATACAATATATTATAGATTAAATCATTCGTCACAAATAATATTAAGCTACAATTATTATATGTAAATGCTAATATATATTTATTGCTGAATATTTATTACTTAATCAAGTTTTCTTTTCTACTTCTAACTATATTACAATTTCGCTGTTTCTCTCATTTGTATTTTATCTCTCTATATATATTAATTTTTACTTAAGGTGCTGCCCTCAGACACAGCCCAAATGCATGAATTCAATACACGAATTCAGCAATTAGTTTAATCTTATTTAACTATGTTTGACTCTCTCTTTAATTTGTATTTTATCTCTTTATATAAAATCATTTTATAAAAATGTTACCCCTAGATGGAGCTCATAACTTACTGTGTTAATCAGAGACCGAATTAGTGAATTTAATACATGAATTCTGCAATTTGTTTAATTTTATTTAGCTACATATGTAAGTATGTTAAATTCTGGCTTTCTCTTTCATTTCATATATATATGTATATATATATATATTAATTTCTTAAGATTTTGCCTAAAAAAAGGCGATTTTTGGAAATTAAAAAAAAAAGTACTTTATCAATTAGTTCAAAATTTTGAAAATATATTTATACATGTTTTAAGAATATAAAGTGCAATTTTTGAAGAAAAAAATTAAATATTTTTTAAGTTATCGTCGATCTACCACGGCGCTAAAAAAAAAAAGGTCCTTCACTGCTGCAGTGATTTCGGCCTTCTCCGTGGATGAAATCAAAAAGAAAAAAATTCTCGTTAAACTAGATAATATTGTCTGTTGAATGAACTACGATAAAAAAAAAACAAAACAAAAATTGACAAAATGGCGGCGTTAAAAAAAAATAGAACATGTAAAAAAAATTTGATAGTGATCGGATCATTTGCTTTTGAGTAATCACTGCAGCAACTTCGGAAAATGCTGTTTCGAGAAAAACGCGTTAAACTACCGAGCGGCTGCTCTTTAAAATGTTATAACTCAAAAACTATTTGAGATATCGATTTGAAATTTTAATATGTTATTTTTAAAGGTGTAATCTACCGAAATAGGTGTGCCCCTTAAAGCGAGACCGAATTCATGAATTCATTACATGAATTCTGTTTTAATTAAAATTTGTTAATTTTATTTAACAATGTGAGTTCAAAACACGAATTCGGCAAATAAGTCTGTGCAATTTGTTTGTTTTTATTTAATTTTAGCTTGACGTTGCCACCTAATGTAAACAGAGCCCAGTTGGTGGTGCCACCAGGTGTTCCTGTATTTATAGTCAACATTCGTGTATTCCCAAATACATGAAAATAAGTTTTTTGCGCAATTCGTGTATTCCCAAAGACATGAAAATGTGTTTTTTTGCGTGATTCATGTATTGAATGCATGAATTCGGTTTCCCATAAACATAGAAATAGTAACTGTGACCGACAGCAACTGCATCCTGCATCCTGCATCCTGCACCCTCCATCCTATATAAACTCTTGACCCCCCGCACTCCCCACACTTGTCACTCGTCACTCATCACAAAGCCGTAACATATTTGCATCCATTACAACGCCACCCCTCCCCGCCACAGGCGACAGGACTCGGTGTGTCCCGGGGAGAACAATGACAGGATAAAGGCCAGGCAGGACTTGGGGGGGATGGACAGCCACTTGCTTGTCATTAAGGATGTCGGAGATCGGGGGGTATGGGTGCACCAGGTGGAGCTGGTTGCCCGTCGGCCATTTGGCTAATTATCCATTGAGCCGCTTACAACTTTAATCCCCAAGACGACAACCGAAAGTCCCCCGATGAGGGGACAGTTTCAATTAGACAGCCGCTTTTTACCTGTGTGTGTGTGTGTGCACAGGTGATTAGCCGAGGTACCTGGTGGTCATCATCAAGGCAGCTACCTGGCTGGGCTACCGAAAATCCCGTGACCGGTGACCGCATTTTGGTCATTAGGAGAAGTGCAATCCAAACCCTTCGCATTTTCTCAATATTTTCGCAACCAGGAGGCGGTCCCAAAACAAGGAGGAAACTAGAGCAAGGCCCAGGGAGAGGAGGCGGTGGGTGGGTAGAAGGGGTAATAGGGAAATGGAAAAATGAAAATGAGTGATATGTTTGGGCTGGGGGCGTGGCAGGTGCCGCTACATAGTTCACACTCTTCGCATCTCTCTCTGTCGGCTCAATGAGTTTTTAATTAACTTTCAAAGCAAAAACTCAACTGCCACTTGTCCTGCCGGGTCCTGCCTTTTTCTTGGGCTCTTCCTTAGGCGGCACTGAGCGAAAATATTACTCCCTCGATGGGTAGGTAATTAAAGGGTAATTCTAAAGTAATTTCTACCATATTTATCTCTTTTTTTTTCTTATAAAAGATTTATTCATTTATTTTTAGTTTGTTTCAGGTCTGCTATTAAGTTTCTCTTTCAGTGTACCTCTTGCTCTTTTTGGGCACGTCTTCAGCTCATCACACATGCCATGAGCTCCATGGGGGAAAGGAGGACCAGAGGGCCAAAGGGCAAGGGGCACGGGGCACGGGGCAAGGGGCGTGGCTGTCATTTTGCATTCTATTCAATTCCCATCAAGGTGGAGAGTGCTCCAGTTGACTTTCAATTTTTCGCCAGGCTAAAGGATAATAGAAGCAGCTAGCAACAAGGACAACAGCAACAATAATAACAACAAAATTGTTGTCAACACTAATGAAATTACAAAAGGACACAACGAAAGGACGATGGCAAAAGCAGGATGCAAAGCGAAGGAAAAATGTGGCAGAAAGAGAGAGAGAGAGAGGTCTATGGGGGAAAAACACAGAGACAACACTTTAAATAATTAAACACTCAAAAGGGACACTCCACGGCGAGAGTTGAATTATCGAAGAGAAGAGATCTCCAAGGAGATCTGCCAAATCGGATTTGAGGGAATACCCCAGCCCAGGGGTTTAATTATATTAAGAATAATAAGATTTAAAAATAATTAAGAGTCGGCTTCCATCATCATGGAACAAATCGGGATACACTTTTCGCATTAAAAACTTTCCCTTCAAAAGCAGGCATTTATTTGTAATTATTTATAAAGCTCTGCTAAGTATGTTGAATTAAATTGTAAAATTGTAAAATCAACTTGTGCTATTTACCATAATTATTTGTGTTTTTTTTTCTCCCTCGGAATTTTATTAAATTCCCTGAACAATATTAAATTCCCCTTACGACGTATTGGAAACCAGCAACTCGTGCAGCCCCCCACATATACATATTTCTAACTATATTATATAGTGTATGTAATATATATTATATATGCATGTATGGACACATGTACGTGCTGCGAAATATGGTATAATATATGTTCCAATTTAATCAAAGGGTGTTAATGTTTGCCTAAGTAGAGAACACGAAACCCAAAACCATACACAGAAGGCCATCGCATAAAGTGAACCATGGAAATAGGTAAAGATTTATTTTCATTAACAAAAAGATACATACATAAGTACTACTACATATGCGATTTTATATATTAATGAGTGGTAAGAGAGAGAGGATAAAGTCCCTTATCGATAACATATCGAAAATATGCTACACTTTGATACATCGAAAATGGAAATATTAAGAAATTTAGCATTATTTATTAATTAGTTCGTTTTTCTAAATTTTAATCTAAGCTTAGGAATTTCTTTGGCACAGTTACGATATATCAAACAAAATATCGATTTATTGCA